>JAQMRL010000007.1:57239673-57490515 GCA_035578175.1 Catonia carolina
CACATATCAGAGTGCGTTTTTTGAGAAAACCAGTGTCAAATGCTAAAAAATGGAGTGAAAAAAACACATTTTTTCATTTAGTTTTTCCGGTTAATTTTACTTTGTACTCTTATGAATAAAAACTCATTTAATCAAACATCTATTCGCTTTCTGTGTACTTAATTTACACCGGTTTGTTCAGAATAAAATTTTCTACATGTTTTATTGAAAAATTTTAACTGTTTCTTGGTGAAATAACACAGTTATCCTTGCCCAAAGATGAAAAAATAAGTTTTTCACTCCATTTTTTGCATTTGACACTGGTTTTCTTAAAAACTATTTAACTTACAGATCTGGACCTGTTTTATTCAATTTATCAGATCAAAAACCATAAGAAATGATTGAATTTGCCCCTTAATCTACCTTACCACAATTCCAGGAAGACCTCATTTCACCTGGTGAACTGAAATCCAGGCGAAACTTTCGCTAGCTGTAACTCGCTAACGAAGCGTTTTCGGACCTATGTTTATATAACATTTTTTCATTATTTTTACTAGTACAATGTGCTGTAGAAGTGGGGGGAGAACTTCATGAATCACCCTGTATATTCATATAGGCAAGAGAAAGTAATAGGATTATACAATTAACCACAATAACTTTACAAAAATTAAATTCATACGAAAGTATTAAACACGGGTAACAATTTTAGAGACATACTTTTCTAACAACCAGTACCTATACTGACTACTCGGAATAAGAAGGAGTCAAGTAGAGGGAACGTGTACAGTGCAAGCTTCTACTGTAATTACATGTAGTATAGTCAGAGTAATCTCTTTTGAGAGTAATGAATTTTATCATTATTCAGCCGGACCCTGTGGTGAATAAAGTGAAGGAATCATTTGCAAGGTGGAAAGTAGATATTTTTCAAAGGGCCTGCATTTTGATAAACATACTTTTCCACTCAGTGAGAAAGGCGATGGTAAACCACCTCATTCCTTATCTTACTCAGTAAAGCCTTTAGACGTTTAAACCAGCCTTCCAGCTGGATAATCCGAACAACCGGATCAACGAGAGCCAGGCAGCGGCGGCTATTCAGGCGTATCGGTATTTTGTGTGTAGTATCGAGATATATTTCTCTTACAAAATAAATATAATTTCTGTAATCATTATTTTTTGTTTTACAATAAATATAAAAGTTATGTTTAACACGGAATACATACAATAAAAAAAATCACTATCAGAAACACAAAAATTAAATATTATAAGGACCTATTTCGTTATTTCACATCACATCATCTGTAACATTAAAGTCGTCTCGTGTAAACGCATCTTTACTATTATTACTGATGACTCCCACTCACTATAATTAATTGTAGATATTTTTTGCATGTTTATTAATACACATTAGTTGCTTGTTTGCTTTGCACGTGTTCTGTTCAATACATAATAAATCTTTTGGAATTGGTTCCTATTATTTCTACTAAGGAAGGAGCTATAAGTTTCCTTCACAAGAAAGGAATATTGCATAATCCGCGTTAAATGGACACGATATGATACTGAACACTACTGGCCAGGATGGTTGGGTATGTAATAAAACAATCTGCAGAATTAGTAAACCTCTAAGAAGCGACACATATCTCGCTAATACGAAGTTGGATCATCGAACCATCGTTCTATTTATTTACAGTTACAGTTAAATTACAATGAAAACAACCGAAATAAAAGAAACAAGTGATTGCAAGTCGAACAGTACAGAGCACGCACTGGCGATTGCTTGGGTTGAACAGTAAAGGTGCATTCACACGATATTTTGATGATGTGAAATAACGGAAAAGGTCCCATTATAAAACGACTATAAGAGCAAAAATCTTATACGGCAACGAAACCCTAGCGTGGATAGACGGGAGAGGAATCAAGGAAACCTGCAGAAAAGTAGAACGCAGGATCCTCAGAACTTGCATAAACAAGAAGCACAAGGTAGACAATCACTACAGACTTTTGCCTAACGATCAAGTCTACAGAGACATAGAACCAATAACAGCAGGCATACGCAAGAAACGGTTGTGGTACTTTGGACATATACTAATAAAAACACTAAACACAGAAATCAAAAAGGGATTTACAAGAACTTGGACTAACTAAAAAAGATCTAACGGAAAAATCACCCAAACACAAACAGGTCATCAAGGACCACAACCATCGGCTTACAAAAAAGAGAGTATAAAAAAAGAGAGTATAAGAAGACGGAATTTCCAGAAGCAGCCAAACAGAAGCGTGCTCAGAACATGAGAGAATATCCAGCCAAAAAGAGACTGAAAGCTTCCAAATTGACTAAAGTGGTCCATTGTGGCTAAACAAGCACAAGGACTAAAAAAGAAAGTGATGTGTAAAAAAGTACAAAAAATTATTGTATCTGCTTAGAGCGCTTTCTAATGTTTTAAATAGCCCTTGTAATGGTCTTAATATACGTAATAAATTCCCAAGTGAAGAGTTAAACGGGTGGGCTACCGCTTCTCTTCTAGCACGAGCGGATTGCCATGACAACGGAGATATCAGCGTTCTCCAAATAGTGAAAAGATTGCGGCGGGTCGACCAGGCTACTGTAACAGATGTTCCATGTACGTGTACGTTAGTTGTTTTGCATTTGCGGTCTCACACAGTTGTTTTGTATGTGTGTGTATATGAGTATTTTACTTCCTTTTTTATTCCCGGGAGTCTCGCGGTTACTTATTAGTACACTAGTTTTTCTTAGTATTTTGCAACTCTTCACCTATTTATACTTTCTCTTGCCTATATGAATACATAGGAAGGAAAGTATTGTTTTCATGTCGATTTTCGAAACAGAGTTTTCACCGGATATACACGTTTTCAGACCCCCCTGACCCAAAAAACATGTTTATTAGCGATTGGTCTCTGTGTGTTTGTGTATGTGAACAGAATATCTCAAGAACGGAACAACGTACGAACTTGAAACTTAAGTTAGATACCACTAGAGGACCCGACACGAACATTTTCATCAAAATCTGTCAACCGGAAGTAGTAGTTTAGTCGTGTCATTTTTCACTTTTTTGCGATTTTCTCAAAAACGGCTCCATCGATTTTTTTAAAAATCGCCTCATTTACTACATTTTTTATGCTCTATAAGATAGGGTAGGTGCCATGTCTGCTGAAATTTTTGGGGAGGCATAGCTCTCGTAAAACCTTTTTAGATTGCTGCTTAATATGCATTTTAGCGCAAAAATGTGTAGGCTGTAATTTAAGTTGTAGATAATTAAAAATCCTACAACTTTTATTTCAAACAATGTTTTTTGCATAATGCTTAGGTTTGCAGTAATTACCGATTTTCGTTTTTTTTTCTCACTAAAACGTGTGAAAAATTGATTTTTATAAGATTTCAGCTTTAGTGCATTTTACGACAAAGTGTATATAATAAAATTTATAGAAAATTAAAAGATCTACAACTTTTATTTAGAGAATGTTTCTCTACAGAGCCTAGTTTAGTGTGAAAGAGTGATTTTCCGTATTTTTAAGCCAAACTGAGTTGATTTTTATTTTACATCATTCACTCATGATTAAAATACGGTTATGTTTTTGAGGTTAGTTTTTTGTTTATTTCTAATGTTTTATTACTAATGTTAGGTTATATTTGTAGAAAGTTGTGTGTGTTTCAGACCTGATTTTTTAAAGAACGAGCCAGGTAAACGAAGTAGTACTGTACTTCGTAAATACTGTATATTTGACGAAGGTTATTCTTCCAAAAGGTTAGCCGACTGTTTATTTAAATGACAGTTACAAGAATTTTTCCCCATGTTATAGAAAATAAATACAAAAGAATACCGGGAGAACCAGTAGGCTAAAGAATTATGAAATATATAAGAGACTTTTTCATCCGAAAGGTGATCTATAGCTTAAGGTTAATTCAATAAAAAAATTAACATTAAATGGGTAAGAAAGACATGGTACCATTAAAGAATTAGAAAAGAATGTAAGAACGCACCTTTGGATAGCCAAGGAGTACAGACAGGGTCATGCGTACTACTGGACTAAACATTAAAAGTGATTCACAGTGCGAAGAGAAGCAAAGAAAGAGAATAATCAGCAAAATACTACAGGTATAGTTTACCTGCGTATGACGTCACCTCAACAACTACCTTTCCCCTTTTATCGTTACGTCACTAACGATCGCTGCCAGCCGCCTGCATATATTCTGCCCCTCCCCGCCAAGACAATTTATTCCTTTGTCCACTTTTTGTATACTTCATATAGTCCGATGCATATGTTCACAACATAATTAAAATAAACGGGCACAAAGCCGCAATAACTTTCCTGCTCATCATGAAACAGTCATTTTACATAGTTTATTGCCGATTTTGATGATGTATTCACAACATTTATAATTTGGTGTACCCGACGATATCGAAAAGTGAGGAACGGACAAATTTTAATGGATTTTTAAAAAGAATCACTTGTAGTGGTCTCTTACTGACCTTTCTAAAAACAAACGCTTTTCCAAGGTAGCGAATTTTCTTTGATCAGGTAATTAAGGAACCCGAGACTTCGGCAATTCAAATAATAATAATAAAAATGTCTTGTCTTTATTGAACACAATACAGCTTACATAAAAAAATAACTTAAAATAAGATACAAACTAGTAAACTAAATCAAAACCATAAATATTTATCTCGCAGGCAATACACATTCATGGTCGTAGCAATTCAATTTAGCTGACAATCAAAAGAGCTAACAAGGTGGCCGGGTATATTTTCTATATAAAAAACGTAGGCTACTAGAAAATACCTTGCGAAACGTTTAACAGCAGCCGAGTTCAACTAACTGCATGGTTTTAAATCCCTATTTTCCCTTACATGACCAATTTTAGACAACGTGAGGTGACGACATGGAAGTTCTTTTTGGAGCTGAAACTCTCTGAATTTGTTCTCTGTAGGCTTTTCTTCTGATTTTGCTCTTCATGGAACCTCTTAAAGTCGGTATTAATTATCAGAGTTTGGTACGGTTCATTAATTTCCTCAGTTTATTCCCTTCAGTTCATTAAGTTCCTCAGTTTATTCCGTTCAGTTCATATGTAATGTACTACAAAATAATGTTTCATTTAACCCATCGCTATTGGAAAAGTGAAATTAAAGTAGGCAAGTCATTAATGTACTGTAGTATAATTTTACATCTCGTAATCTGACAATATGTGTTTAATTTCGCGATGTAAACTGGGTTTGGTTACATCACAAATAGTTTTTTTTTGTTTAACCTCAGAATGTATTTTTTTGCAATTACTGCTAATGCAGACGGTGAGAAGGGTGATGAATGAAAATGAGTGATGAAAAAATGCCAGATCTGACCGGGAATCGAATCCGGGACCCCGGCGTAGAAGCCAGTTGCGCTTCTAACGAGCCGGCCACAAATAGTAAACATTGTACGATATTCTAGAAAAAGTTAAAGGATTATATAGCGCACTGTATGAATTTTGTATTGTACGGCGTGGAGAAACAAGGCTAGTGAATTGAGATTATTTAAATAAGAGTTCTAGGAAATTAAAAATAGTAGAACCGTTTTTATTTTGATTCCTTCTACAATGTTCCACAATAGTAGAGTAATTGTTCGAAGGGTCTAGATCAGTGGTTCCCAACCTGGGGGCGATCGCCCCCTGGTTGATTATTTGTTGTGAACAATAATAAATCTTTTTTACAGAAAAACATACTTTATTATTTATCAACACAATACTTCAAATTAAATTAGGTATACGATGCTAAGAGAAGGGGGCGATAGGTGTAAGTCATCCTTCACAAAGAGGTGATGCCCCATAAAAGGTTGGGAACCACTGGTCTAGATTAACGTCAGACCGCAGGTATAAAAAGAGTTAGTACATTTGTAGCGAGTCAGTCAAAAATTGAATTAAGATGGAAAAGTGTAGTCAGGCCGTTCGAAATAGTATCGTTACGGGACCGGTTAAGCATTACGTTAAATAGTGCTTGTGGATGCTTATGGTAACTTTTAATATGCGTAATCGAAAATTGTATTTGTTTGTAGGCTAAGTCTAATCATTGATTACGTCAATTAATAATAAATTGTTTATTATTTACCATTCCCAGATACCGGACCTAGGGTTAGGTGTTACGATATAATCAATTCTTAGTTCTATAGGGTTGTAAATAAGCTACATTTCTATTAACCGATATTTCGGGTGGTGTTTAGGTCATCAGCCGAAAGGCTGGTTTCAACTTTGAACCTCTAGAGGGTTTATTAAGTAAAACGCGGAGTGGTGGTTTAAAATTGCCTTCCTCACCGAGTGGAAGTATGGTTATCAGCATAACAGGCCCTCCGAAAAACATTCAACCCTGTAAATGACACCTTTATTTAATTCACCAAAGGATTTGTCTGAATAATGAAATTGATTACTCTGAGAGGAGATAACTGTGACTAGTGCCTTTTACACCTGTACCTCTTCTGTTGTAAAATGCTTCAGTCATATAACTGGCGAATCATGTGATAAGAAACAGAACTATTTTTTTTGTAGCCCTGGAACTAGCAGATCGAGCGCTAATAATTTAACACTTCACCTGTCTGTTATGTTCAAACTTTTCGGTTATCAGACCAAAACTTAATTCCATCCAGGTCAGTAAACACAAAAGCTACTGTACTGCCTCTAAAATAAATGTACTTAACTAAAAACAAACCATAGTACACAGTTTTCGTTATTTGAGCACAGTGCACGTACAGGTGCAACCGTCCCAAATAAAAAATATAACCGTGTTTAATTATTAGTAAACAATGTAAAATTGAAAACAAACAAATTTCAACCATGAATGAAGGGCGCTAAATGAAAATCAACCTCTGTAGAACTTTAAAATATGGAAAATCACTTATTGACATTAAACTAAAGCTTTAAAAATTTTATTTTCTATAACTTTTGATTATATACACTTTTTTCGTAAAATGCACATTAAGGCCGCAATCTTGAAAAAAAAATCCCATTTTTACCGAATTCCATGATAAAACACGGAAAATCATTGATTTACGCTAACGAAACCGCTCTAGAAAAAAATTTTTGAACTAAAAGTTGTAGGTTTTATAAATTTCTACACCATTGATTCCGAATATTTTTTGTAAAATTAGGCCGGAATATTAAAAAAAAAACAATTTTTTATCACGAGAGCACAGCCCCCAATAATTTCAGCAGACAAATCACCTACCCTATCTGGCATAAAAAATTAGTGAATAAGGCGATTTTTTAAACAAAATCGTAAGAGCCATTTTTAAAAAAATCGCAAAAAGTGAAAATTCTCGAATAAACTACAACGTCCGGTTGGCAAATTTTGGTAAAAATGTTCGTATACCTTCATGGTATATTTTGCTCTATATATTCACACAGGGCAGAAGCAAATAAAAATAATAATTTACGATAATCATACAAAGGTAATGTCCGCAACGCAATTTTTTTAACAGAAACAAAAAACCCTCAACATTTACATTTTACAAACCAAAAAATTTTCACGTAACAGGGTGAGGAAACCCTAATGATGTATGGTAACTCTAAAAGTTACTACATAATGCAGATAATCTCTAATGAGATATAAATTAAAAGAAACGGATGTTAATTGGATAATAAAAGCTGATCAATTATTCACGAGTACAAAAAGAAACGATCTAAAAATAGACAAAACGACGTTAACCTCACTACTCAACTAAACGCTCCGTATGAGTTTTAAAACAAAACGAGAACATACAACTATATTTAAGACTACTTATTATCAATTGTAAATTTCAGTTAAATCTCACTCATCCAAATTAACAGAAGTAAAATATCAAATGCCCATACACACTATGCCCATAACACAGGTGTAGAGTTAAATCATTCGCACTCGATCTGTTAGTTCCAGGGCTACAAAAAATATTTCAGTTTCTCATCACATGGTCAACCAATTAAATGACTTTAAGAACAGAAGAGGTATAAAAGTAAAAGACACTAATTACAATTATTTCCTCTAAAAGTAATAAATTTTTATTTCTAAACAGTTACGCGTACCTATAGCATCACAGGTAATTTTTCAAATTTTAAATCGGGGTCCTATGAGGGTTGCTACCCTCATCCAAATAATATGAAATGTTAAAATTTTTAGAATGTAAAAAATCTTTTGACAGTATGTTTGGAGTTAAAAATTGCATAAAAATTTGGTAACCTGAAAATGTTCAGGTAGCACCCTCAGTCCAGGGGTTGGGGTTGTATTTATTTTATCTCCTAAACCGTGCATAATAGCGAGAAAATGCATTAACCTTTCTTGTGCCGCACAAAAAGTACTTCAAAATATAAATAAATATAACTAAAGTTGCCCTTAACCCACCAGGTCGCTGAGAAAACTGAAGAAAAACTCAAACGTAAACCTTCAAACCTTAAACGTGTTTTTTCTGCAAATTTTTGTTTCAAACAGGTTATATTACCCCCGCGTTTTGGGATAATTTTTTAAATTTTATTTCGGGGTCCTATAGGGGTTGCTACACCCATCCAAATTTATTTTTGATACAAAATTATACAGAGAATCCAAAAAAAAAAACTGATAAAGACATTCGTATGAGCGATCGACGCTACTGGAAAAGTTTAAACCTGCTTAGATACAAAGTTCAACTCTTTACAAAAGTATGTCTAGTCGTACCAAATGATTTTCGTTCATTAGTAAAATGCGTTTATCAGTAATATTTGTCAGACGTGTTTAGAGGTACCCTTCGGTTGTTTGCTATGAGTGCAGAACTAAAAAAAAAACAACGATATGCGATTGATTGTAATGTTCGCTGCTTTTGTCGGGTGTTGATACCATGAACGAGATGAAAGGTGCGTATAGGGAAAACTGTTTGGGTGCCGTACAATTTTCTAATTTTTCGTTGGCACAAAGCGTTTTCTGAAAGACGAGCATCAGCTGGATTGATCCCAAGAGATTGCGGTCGGCCGTCAACAATTATTACTGAAGAAAACATCGTTACTGTGGCTACCGTAAAAGTGACGATCGACAATTATAAAAAAAAAACCTGAATTGAAGAAAATATGGTTCTCCACCACGATAACGCACGGCCACATTTTTATGAGAACGCTCAGTGGCGGCTTATAAAGGCAACGAATAACTGCTCGTCTTAAGTCAGAGTATTGGACGGAATGAAAAGTTCATTCGGATATCAGATATCGGCGAAATCGGTTTCCTATTTTACGACTTAAACTATGCTAAAGTTAATTTAAAACATTGTTTTAAAAGTTTTACACGTTAAAGTTTTCTGTATCTTTTCCTTTATATTCGTTATTAAGAGATAAGATAAAACAGGGATGCAAGAGAGTTTGACTGGAAAAGATTTTTAAAGCTGGAAATTCGCATGGTCTAATAATTTTTTTTTTGTTTAATTAGTTTAGCGGGTATCGACTGCCATGGTCCATAGTCCTCGTAAAAATTCTAAGAAACTTACTGCGACCGGAAAATCAGTGCTGTCAACTGTATTCAAATTATATCCGCTTACGCTTCATCAGTTAGCAAACTTAACAAGTACCCAACTTCCAAGAGTGTATACGAACCATGACAATTTAAAACAACTTATAACAACTCCGTCAGATGTCAAATATTTAAAACACATACGGCGGGTATAGAAGGCCCACCGCATGTGCAACAATCATACAATAAATAATTCACACGTAAGTAACTACATCTAAGACACATCTAAAACATTTCAAATATAACTAAATAATCCGCTTTGTTTCAAAAAGTATCATCTTTTACAAACTCTAAACCTGGTCACTAATCTTCTTTAATTTTTCATCCCCTTCTGATAAATGTGGAATTCGTCCAATCTTACAATAGGTATGTGTTTAAAAGTAAAATTATTCTTTTTGTTATAAATAATTTAACACTATTTCAATAAAAAAATCTAATCAGAATAAAATACAATTCATATGTTACAATCGCATATTAAAACCGAGACATTCAAAAAAATGTTTAAAAAACTGAACTTGCCTTAAGATTACCATAAGTCGTTCTTTTGGAAGTATTTTACGTTTATGAAAATTACTAGAAATGAAAAATTTAAGGCGCTTGAAATCTGGTTTTGCTATGCCACTCCACTTGAGCTGATTAACTTCTTGACGACGCTTGTTGCCAGCGCCGACAATGGAATCTGACTGCCTGCCTGCATTGTGCGCTTACCTTGAAGTCTCTTTTAAGCAGAACCGAATATTAACTTTACCAACAACCAAACAGGTTAAAAAAATCCAGACGATGATGATCCTAAATCTGCAATGACAAATTGAAAAATTGAAGTGTTACGTAAAACCAAGGAAAGCAATAACCCTTCTAGTCTGTTTAATGGAGCCCTCTAAAGGTGGGCGATTAGTAGTTTATACTTACAGATGACGAGAAAACGAACGGTCGTATTAAAGATACAAATAGTGAACGGTTGAAATCGCGTGATCGAATACAATAAAGAAGCGCCATAACAGGTCGAAGAAAATTAAGAAGTAAAATAACATTTTATTATCTGGTAGTTGCACACACCGTCCACTCAGAAAAGTTATATTATGAAATTCTGCAGAGAGTAATGGCCACAATAAAAGATGCAGAGCATAGCAAAGCAGAGGGCTTTACAATACACAATACAATACATACAACAGAATGCATAGACGGATTAGTGTGTAGTCGTGAAGCTGGAATGCCGTCCGTCTATCTTTCTAAACGAACAGATGGCTCCCACAACCTATCGGCATCGCTGCTGCCATCCGCCATTCGTAATAAGGACCTTCGAAACATCGGATGGTTCGGCTCGTTCTTGCCTTTCCATCAGCGACCGTAACAAGAACTCAAGAAACCAGTTTCTTGACTTCTTCATATAATATACAACGCTAAAGTACTGTAAATACGGTCTTCTCTAAACGACATAACCTGACCCAACCCGATAATTTATCCTCTTCTAATCATATTATTTAAACAATCACATAATTTTTCAAATTAAATGTTCGATTAACCAGATACGTGACATATCTACCGATATTAATCCAGTTTTAGTCTCATCAGGGGGGAAATTATCCATCTACATACAATTTCCATGATTTCTAGTTAGAACCGGGATAATTCGAAAAAATAATTTTCTCACCGGCATTTTCATACATCGTCAATTAGGAGAGGGTTGTTCAAGAATGGGAAATTTAACTTTCCACTAAAGGATTATTAAACCAAGTACATCCGCATAACAGACAGGTGGAGTGTTTAATTATTTGCACTCGATCTACTAATTTAAAGGCTACAAAAAATAGTTCTGTTTCTTATCATATAGTCAGTTAATTATATGACTAAAGCATTAATAACAGAAGCGGTAGACGTGTAAAAGACACTAGTCAGAGTTATCTCCTCTAAGTGTAATGAATTTCATTATAGTCAGACCCTTTCACCGGCATTTTCATACATCGTCAGTTAGGAGAAGGCAGTTGAGGATGGGAAATTTAACTTACCAATAAAGGATTATTAAACCAAGTACCTGGGCATAACAGACAGGTGGAGTGTTAAATTATTTGCACTCGATCTACTAGTTCCAAGGCTACAAAAAATAGTTCTGTTTCTTATCATATAGTCAGCTAATTATATAACTGAAGCATTAATAACAGAAGCGGTAAAGGTGTAAAATACACTAGTCAGAGTTATCTCCTCTAAGAGTAATGAATTTCATTATACAGTCAGACCCTGTAGTGAATGAAGTAAAGGTGTGTCATTTGCAGAATAGAAAGTAGATAATTTTCAGAGGGCCTGGCGTGCTGATAAGCATACTTTTACATTAAGTGAAGAAGGTAATCATAAACCACCTTACTCATCGTTTTACTTAGTAAAGCCTCTAGAGTTTCAAACCACCCTTCGGTTGATGACCTAAACAACAACAACGAACCAAGTACCAATTGGAGGATCAAAAAACGGCATAAAGATAAACTGTCTTGCTTTTGCAAACGACCCGGCAAACGTTTTTACTAAAATAGAAACGGCGATAGAAGAAATCCAAATGTTAAAAGAACAATCAGAAAAAGGACTTAAGATTTTCTACGAGAAAACTAAATACACAACGATAATCAAAACAGCCCGGCATTACTTGAAGCCACAATACGGATAATCGTTTGCTTATTTGAAAGGAACGATACTGATGAGCCGTCCCGAACATGTATAGTTCTTAAATACAAATCAGACGGTGATGTTGATGATAAATATAATTTGAAATTATATCATCAATGGGCAAAGTACTTCAACTCTACTAAAAACATTGAATGCTCTCAAAACTGCTCAAGATCTACGAGTTTTTCTTTTGTACAATCACACATCGAATATTGAAAGAGAGCTAATTAATGCGCAATAGACCAAAGAAAGAAAAAGACTTAGTGTAGAATCAGTAAAAGCGTTGATTCTTACAGAATAAAAATTTTAAAACGTGAAGATTTTTCATACATTAATTGTAAAAAAAAACCAAGAGCTTCTTGCAAAAGATGGTAGTTCGGCTAAATGATGATTAAAATAAAGTAAATTAAAACAAAACGCATTTAACAAAATGAATAATCCTCGTTTTTTACAGAAAATCCTTCTTTTAAAACCCATCAGTCCTTTTAAAATTGTAATTTGGAAACAGTAACCACAACCGAGTTCACTAAAACCGGTATTTAAGTTTTGGTTACGACTTCTTTACAATAAATACCTTCCAAAAGTACCAATATTTCAGCTCTGTCACTAATCGTTTTGGAAGGTTTCATTGTACTGAACCATATTGTTTAATGTAGAGGCTGTCCCACGAGGAGATAGACGTACTTTACAGGTGTGTTCCTCTTATCAAAATGATGATATAAAAATAGGTCTGGAAATGCTTCGTTACCCAGTTACGGCTGACGGAAAACAGTTTTGACTTGGGTTCAGAGCCTACTCCTAAATAAAGCCTGGAGGTCCAGGGTCCCAATTTTATGAGTAAATTTGAAGCTTTATTATGGATTTTGACCCGATAAACTGAATAAAAATTTAAAACTGTATGTTCGATAGTTTTCATGATTTTAAAAGTAAAATTGAAAAATCTATGGTCTGAAACAGTTTTTTTTAGATCTGCTATCAATTACTTCGTTAAATTACCAATAAATGCGTAAAACGTTTTATTAAAACTTGTAGAGAATTTAATTCTGAAAATATTAATATAAATAAGTCCAATAAAAGACATATACAAGTTCAAGAAATTTTATTTTATTACTAACCATTACCGTATGAAAATGAAGGGAGTACACGTATTACAAAGCATGTTTTTATTTCCAACAAAGTTTAATGATGACCGCCTCCGTAGCGTACCGGTGCGTGCCGGCCTACCACGCGAAGGTCCCGGGTTCGATTCCCGGGAAGGGTCTGGAAATTATAACAAGTCACAACCCAACGTTCCACAACCCACTGTAGTCGCTAATGACCAAGCTGCTGATGCGACTTTAAATAAATAAACTAAAAAAAAGTTCAATGACACAAAAATACAATATTTATTTGAGGGCAATTTAATTTATTAGGGTGAAAAAGAGATAAAATATTAAAAAATACATAATACAGCCAATTAAATCTAATATCCTTCAAATTCACTAGCATAAAATTAAAAATTTGGGAAATTATGGTTTCTTAAGTTGGTAGCACAAAAATCAATTAGCTTAATAAATATTCGACTTCATTTACATCAGTGTTTTCATAAAACATTTTACGCATTTATTGTAAATTTAACGAAGTAATTGACAGAAAAGCTAAAAAAAACTGTTTTCGGACAAAAGATTTTTTAATTTTATTTTGAAAATCATGAAAACTATAGAAGATAAACTTGAAAACCCTATTTATTTAATTTATTTGGTCAAAATACATAATAAACCATAAAATTTACTTTAAAAATTGGGTCCCAAGACCTCCAGGATGACTTTATTTAGGAGTACGTTCTGAAACAAAGTCGAACTCGTTCGCCACCCGTAACTCCCTAACAAAGCGTTTCCGGATCTATGTGTACATGAACTTTCTTTATTATATTGATACGAGAAACACGCCTGTAAAGTATATGGTTTCCTCGCGGAGACCCTGTATAAATAACGTCCAGACAAGTCCTTAGGTAGACATAACAAATATCGTAGAACAAAAGAAGTAAAACACTACACAGAAAAAACTATGCAAGACATAAATGGATTTAAATAACCGCCGACTTATTTCTGTGAAAACAAAACACTTCACAATATGGATATAGTTCACGAGTCAACATTAAGTCGAGGTTACACCCGTTCAGTATTGCAGATGTAAAAACGGCAGGTGTTGACCGAGCAAAAAAATACTCGAAATAATTATTTAGAGAAAGACAAAACTTTCCATTTATAAAGTATTATTAAAATTTACAAAGAACTTCATACTCAAAATGAATTTTTAAGTAAAACGCTCTGCACCGTTGTAGTTTTTTCTAATAAGTTCTAAAAACAGTGTTATGGGATATGTCTGGGCGAAGAAAGAGCAAAGAAAACCGTACGCATTGTTTCGTTAAACAGCAATCAATACTATTTAAATTAATTTTCTTCATTTCATGACTACAACTTCAACTATTTTAATTTAACGTGGTATGAATCAGTAAGGAATGCGCTAAGATTACATGCTGTTTCTTTTTTACAGAAAGTCGCTAATTGCAACTGAACTGTTGGATAAAAAATAAAATGCATATATTCTAGCACGCTTAATACGAGGCGTGTTCAGAAAGTAAGTACCGTTTTTAAATAAAAACAAGTAAAACAATTTTTTTCAACACAATTTTATTTCTATATGAAAGCCCAAACCTTAAACTATTTTTCGACATAGTTTCCACCGATGTTCAAACACTTGTAGCGGGTGATCAATTTGTCTATAACCTCTTCGTAGAAGGTTCCCGCCACTGACGTGCACAAAACCAAGAGACTCGGAAGTGCTTTGACTTTTCTCACACGGTACAGTGATAATGGTGAGGATTTTTTAAACAAAATTGTGACAGGTGATGAAACTTGGGTCCGTCATGTCACACCGGAATCTAAACAGCTGTTAATGGAGTGGCGACACACGCAATCCCCGAAGAAACAAAAATTCAAGACGACAATGTCTGCACAAAAAATCATGTGCACTGTCTTTTGGGATCGGAAAGGTGGTTTGCTAATTGATTTTCTCCCAAGAAGTGAAACCATTAATGCGGCAAGGTATTGCGAAACCTTAAGAAAACTAAAGCGGGCAATTCAAAACAAACGGAGAGGAGTGCTCAGTAACGGAATTGTGTTGCTCCATGACAATGCTCGGCCCCATACCGCTGGTGACACTTAAACATTGGTTCGACAATTTTGTTGGGAGCAGTTCGATCACCCGCCCTACAGCCCGGACTTGGTACCGTCTGACTACCACTTGTTCCTGCACATGAAGCGCGAGCTAGGCGGCCAACGCTTTGAAACCGACAATGAAGTGAAAACTGCCGTGGAGTCGCGGCTACATTCGTTGGCGGGAACCTTCTACAAAGAGGATATAGACAATTTGATCTCCCGCTACGACAGGTGTTTGAACATCGGTGGAAACTATGTCGAAAATAGTTTAAGGTTTGGGCTTTCATGTAGAAATAAAATTGTGTTGAAAGAAATTGTTTTATTTGTTTTTTTTTAAACGGTACTTACTTTCTGAACACGCCTCGTATATTTTTTTCAAAATTTAATGTATAAATTAAAAAGGCCTATTCCCACGACGCTAATACTAGCTGCTAGTCAATTTTTATTTGAATTTTTTTTTTAAGTTAGTTCGGATTGTCGACGCTTTGAGGTTCTGAAGATTTCATGACGAGTGATACAACGAATATATTTTACTTTTAAATAGGTATAGAAATGAAGCGGTATTAATATTAAAGGTCATACGTCACCATTGATATAAAAATGTCCACCTTAAATGTCTAGAAATAAATTTAACGATAAACTTACCAGTCCCGCCATCTTGATTTCTTCAGTTTTACGACGTTCTACCACCTAATCCTGTAGAAAAAAAATACACTTGTATTAAAGAAATTGTCACACAACTGTCAAAATTTAAAAAACATTAAAAATTACCAGGAGAATACAATTTTAAGAAATAAGTTTCCAAAGAATTTTACAAAACACTGAAACCTTTAGAAGTGTCCACTTCTCTACAACGATTAGCTATTAATACAATATACGAGGTGTGGCTATTAATTAAATAACGAGACTGACGTTGTAAAAATTTTTATTTTTATTGTATACATAATCACTTCTATAAATCCCGGTCCATCATCCGAGGCAGTTCGAGGTTTGCCAGTAAGTAAAGAAGATCCTCTGGCCGCGTTACGGGCGCTGCGCAGATTAAGCTCATACCTCGTGATAGGATCCACCGATTTCAACACATATGTGGTACTATCCACAGGAACTTGAAAAACATCACAAGTAAAGACACTAGAATGAGATTTTATAAAACGATAGCTGCTCCAACAGTACTTTACGGAAGTGAAACGTGGGTTCTGTCAAGACGGGAAGAGAGCCGATTACAAGCAGCAGAAATGAGATTTCTCCGGCAAACTTATGGCTGTAGTAGAGAGGACCGTTACAGAAACACGGAGATACGACAACATCTTAATATCTTCTCCATAAATGATAAAGTAATGGAGGGCAGGAAGAAGTGGATAGATCACTTAGGTAGAATGAAGGATGAAAGAGTACCCAAGCAGGCACTATGGTACAAGCCAAGGGGTAAAAGGGATCGAGGACGTCCAAGGAAGAGATGGGCAGATGGTGGAGGTTCGGAACAGGCAGCAACGCCTAACCCGTGAAAGGAAGAAGAAGAAGAAGATAATCACTTCTTGTCACCTTCAATATACACTCCTTCTCTATCCTTACAACGCTTCATGCGAATTTTCCATTGTTGAAAACAGTGCTGGAAGTCATCTTCTGTCAGCTCCTTCAGGACACGTGCCGCTTTCTCTTTTACATCTTCCACAGACTCAAATCTTGTCCCTTTTAATGCTGATTTCACCTTAGAGAACAGCTACAAGTCACATGGTGCAAGATCTGGTGAATAGGTGGATGTTCTAACACTGAGATGCTGTACTTGGCTAGGAACCTCTTGACAGATAACGCGGAATGAGCTGGCGTATTGTCTTGGTGGAGAACCCATGATTTGTCCTTCCACATTTCGGGGCGTTTTTCCTTACTCTTCGACGTAGTTTACAAAGTACCTCAAGGTAGTAATATTGATTAATTGTTTGACTTTCAGGAACCCAGTGAAGCTACACAATCCCATGGATATAAAAAAAACAATCATTGCTTTAAATTTTGACTCGCTCATTCGAGCTTTGTTGGCTCTCGGTGAAGTTCGGCTCTTCCAGTGCATGGATTGGCGCTTCGTTTCCGGATCATAAGTAAAAAAACCACGTTTTATCACATGTTATTACCTCCTACCTGTTCCCTAAGGTGAAATCTGAATTATAAGAGACAAGATTTGAGTCTGTGGAAGCTGTAAAAGAGAAAGCTGCACGTGTCCTGAAGGAGCTGACAGAAGATGACTTCCAGCACTGTTTCCAACAATGAAAAATTCGCATGGAGCGTTGTAGGGATAGAGAAAGAGTGCATATTGAAGTTGACAATAAGTGAATATGTATACAATAAAAATAAAATTTTTTTTACGTCAATCTCGTTATTAAATAGTCACACCTCGTATTATACGCAAACACTCTTTCAAAAAGAGTTATGGCTGCACATAGGAGTATCCAAAATAATTACATAATTATAAATTACATAAATAAATAACAACATTTATAATAACATTTTATTGTTGTAACTGTACAACAAAAAATGTTAATAGAGTAAAAAAATTACGTTTAACAGTTTTCAGCAGCAGAGAGTATAAATAATAAATACATTTAATTTATTAATATTTCTTCAAAACGTTCATTTATTTCAATATTTTAGGGTATGGGATGTTTTATAAAATGCACGTCCTAAACAATTCAATTGGCGACTGAAACAATTTTCCGCCTAATAACAGTCCTTGAAAAACAAATCATCCAGATTTTATAATACAATGCAATACAATAAAAATCATCAACACAGGATTATGAATTTTAATGAATTTATTATTACACGATAAGACGCGGAAAAAATTCTTATTAACCACATAACTTAATTTTAAACTGTCTAAAAACTAAAAGCCACATTAAGCTAGCACGAGAGACTACAATGTCGCTCCGTCGAATACTTCAGTCCTCAACCCTAACGATGTTTAATACATACACCAAATAATGCAGGCGCTTACACCTACAAACAGTTTAGTTTCACAACAAAAACTTTTACTCTTAACTACATTTTTAAATCCATTAACATTTTTAGTATTTTTGCAATAATTATCCTACGATTTTAATTTTATAAAATTTTGGCTTAAAATGCATATTAAGGTCGCAATCTTCAAAAAATCTTTTTACTACGACAGCACAGCCTCCTCCCCAAAACTTTCAGCAGACTTACCGTGTATCCTATTTTATAGAACATAAAAAATGTAGTAAATGAAACGATTTCTAAAAAATAATCGTAGAAGCCATTTTGAGAATCGCAAAAATTTAAAACTCCCACGTGTTAACTATTTTAATTGCGGTTGACCGATTTTAATGAAAATGTTCATGTCGGTTCCCCTAATGGTAACTAATGTAAGTTCCAAGTTTCAACTTAAACAATATTTCGTTCTTAAGATTTTTGCTTTTACGCACACACAAATTGTTAAAAACATGGTTTTTATAATTCATGGGTCCTGAAAATGGGTATTACTGTATGAAAGAAATAGATATAAAACAAACAGATATAAAAAACTACTTCTTTATTGCAAATTTTATAAAGTTAATACGTTTTATAACGTTATGTACATCCAACTCAAACTGTGTTTTTTCAACTCTTAATTTTTTTGTGTAGTACTTGAAACCTACACGCTGTACAGTTATGAAACAAATATTTTATTCGATCTGACAGGTCAAAAACCACAAAATTTACCCATTAATTGTGCTGCTCTATTATTTTCAGGAATAGATTTCCTGTAATTAATATTACTAATATTTCGTGTAATTTTTAACTTTTTTGCGATTTCCTCAAAACGGGTACGATTGTTTTAAAAAATGGCCTCGTTTATTAAATTTTTTATGCTTTACCAGATAGGATAGGCGTCATGTCTGCTGAAATTCTTGGAGAGGCTATTTTCACGTAAAAAAAATTGTTTTTTAAGATTGCGGCTTTAATATGCTTCTGGGCGCAAAAATGTATACATCAAAAGTTGTAGAGAATTAAAAATCCTACAAATTTTAATTCAAACAAGTTTTTGTATAACGCTTAAGTTTAGCGGTAATTAGCGATTTTGTTTTTTTCTCACGAAAACGTGTAAAAAATCGATTTTTTACAATTTCAGCCTTAGTATGCATTTTACGATAAAAGTGTATGTAATAAAATTTATAATTAAAAGATCCACAACTTTTATTTGTAGCATTTTCCTCTAGAGAGCCTACTTTAGCGTGAGAGTGATTTTCCGTATTTTTAAGCCAAACTGAGGTTGATTTTCATTTTGCGTCTTTCACTCATGATTAAAATAAGGTAATGTTTTTAGGTTAGTTTTTTTTGTTTATTTCTATTGTTTTATTACTAATGTTAGGTTAATTATTTGCATTGGTAAGAGAAAGTTGTGTGAGTGTTTCAAATCAGATTTTTAAAAGTTATCTTGAAATAATTTTGATTTTAATTTGAACTCACTTTATATGACAACTTAGGATTTATTATCACTTAACGGAGCGTAATTGTTTATTCATAATAGGGATTTAATGCGCGTTTTATCTCCCTATTAAATATAAATTTTAACGATTTGCGTTCAGATCACTAATAATTTTTTCGGTTTTAATTCAATTAAAGGAAAGGTAAGAGAAATTCCAGGTTTGTATAAAACAATAACTTCAATTTTATTGCATTAATATTATTATTTTAAGTGGTTATTCATTTAGGTTTACGTTAATTTTCTTTTATATTTGTTATATTATGTTTACATGTTGTTACTTGATTTTTTATGCTTTAAATTTTTAAAACGTTTCATGAAAAGCATTTTTATCTCTTCATATAGCACAACATTTAAATTTTACGAAGTTTTTAAAGAGATTTTATAACTATATCTCGTTTAAATTAATTTACCAAAACAAAAACGTAACCTTTTAAATTTTATTACAAGAACCTATGAAAAAGTTTCAAAATTAAGATACAAAATGAAACAACAGCAAAAATTTAGCACAAAGACAAATACTTAATACCGAGCTTAAAAAAAATAAAACCAATAATTTTTGAATCTACGGCTGAGCATATCTTTTAAAATAAGGAAAGTTAATTTGACATCAAATAAACATTACAAATGAAGTAAGACGAATCACTTATGACAAGTAAATTAATTATACAAATGTTGGCATTTTCACTTGTGGATGACTGCATTATTAGGTCTATTATTATTATTTATTACATTTATTTTCGGTTTTATATTTTGTTCTGAAATTTATAATTTAATTATGGAGTGGTCAAAACAATGTTTCACAACTTATTGACCTGTATAAGACCAAATCATTATTATGGGATCTGAAACACCAGTTCAATCTTCTGGAGCAGATTCTCAAAATCAGTAGAAGGCATTCGCGTGAAAGCTTTATATTTGCTTCTTATTTCTTGAGACTTCAAGTCCAGAAAAAGCTCCGTACTATAGCGTCTTTTATCAAGGTTGGTGTAACAGCACCGTCGTTACTTCCTCTTCTTGTACAAACTGGCCGTCACTATTTATTTATTTTCACTTTCTCTTGCCTATGTGAATAAATAGGAAGGAAAGTATTGCTTTCATGTCGATTTTTCGAAATCCAGTTTTCACCGGATCTACAAGTTCAGACCCTCTGAACCCAAAAAAACATATTTTTAGCGATTGGTCTGTGTGTGAACAGAATATCTCATGAACGAAACATCGTACGAACTTGAAACTTGAAACTTAAGTTACATACCACTACCGGACCCGACACGAACAGTTTCATCAAAATCGGTCAACCGGAAGTAGTAGTTTATTCGTGTAATTTTTCACTTTCTTGCGATTTTCTCAAAAACTGGTCCTACGATTTTTTAAAAATCGCCTGGTTCACTAAATTTTTTATGCTCTACAAGATAGGGTAGGTGCCATGTTTGTTAAAATTCTTGGTGAGGTTGTTTTCACGTAAAAAGATTTTTGATTTAAGATTGCGACTTTAATATGCATTTTAGCGCAAAAATGTATGTAATAAAAGTTGTAGAGAATTTAAAATCCTACAAGTTTTATTTCAAACATTTTTTTGTATAACGCTTAGTTTAGCGGTAATTAGCGATTTTCTGTTTTTTCTCACGAAGACGTGTGAAAAATCGATTTTTTAAAGATTTCGACTTTAGTATGCATTTTACGACAAAAGTGTATAAAATCAAATTTATAGGAAATTAAAAGATCTACATCTTTCATTTAGCGCATTTTTCCCTACAGAGCCTAGTTTAGCGTGAAAGTGATTTTTCCGTATTTTTAACAGAGGTTAGTTTTTTGTTTATTTCTAACGTTTTATTACTAATTTTAAGTTATATTGTTAATTATTTGCTTTGGCAAGAGAAAGTCTTGTGAGTGCTTCACACCAGTTTTTTTACGTATGAAATTATTATTTTATGCTAAAAATAAAAACAATTATCGAATTCCAGTCGAATCGGACGAGTTTGGTTTGTAAAGGAACGAAGCGCGTGCACAAACATATCTATAAAAAAAGAGAGGGATTAGTTCTAAAATAATATATTAGTTAGATTGATGGATCATTAAACTTTAACAGCAGTAAAAATCAATAAATAACAAATTACATAATTTAACTAAAATAATCGATTTGCAAATGAATAAATGAATTGCACAGCAAGACTAAAGAGAAATACAACGGGGTACTGTTTAAATAACAGAGAAACCGACTATTTTTATGGTCGTTAAACGAAATACGCCGTGAAATCTTTAAAACTTTTATGATCGGCGCAACGGAGCAGCATAAAAGTCCATGGCGTACATACTGTCGATATATAAATTAAAAAGGAGCATTTCAAAATAGTAAAACGGTTACATTACCAGTTAATATTGGCAATAAATCAAATTACGATATACGCATGCTTACCTTACGGACTTACATCAACACATTTCCTTATTGGTTATGCACTTCCGGTAGCTCACCCAACAAAACTATGAAATCTGTCACCGGTATCCTTTTTAATGCTCTCATATATTTATTACCTTTGCAATATCATTCTTCTATTTCGTACTTGATTTGAAAACAAGTGGCACGGAAATCCATACTTATTTTATCATAAATCAAATACTACTACACTCTCTTCACCTTACCACTTTAAATAATGTGTTCATAACGATTAAATCTGCCCATAACAGACAGGTGGAGTGTCAAATTATTTACACTCAATCTGTTTGTTGCAGGGCTAAAATAAATAGTTCTGTTTCTTATCACATGGCCAGTCAATTAAATGACTGAATCATTTAAGAACAGAAGAGGTAGAGGTGTAAAAGACACTAATCAGAGTTATCTTCTCTGAAAGTAATAAATTTCATTGTACAGCCAGACCCTGCGGTGAATGAAGTGAAGTTGTCATTTACAGAGTGGAAAATATGTGCTTTTCAGAGGGCCCGGCATGCTGATAAGCGTACTTTTCTACTCAGTGAGGAAGGCAATGGTAAA
This sequence comes from Catonia carolina, assembly GCA_035578175.1. Classification (NCBI taxonomy): domain Eukaryota; kingdom Metazoa; phylum Arthropoda; class Insecta; order Hemiptera; family Achilidae; genus Catonia; species Catonia carolina. The sequence goes on from JAQMRL010000007.1 coordinate 57,262,450, forward strand.
CCACCTCACTCCTCGTTATACTTAGTAAAACCTCTAGAGGTTCAAACCAGCCTTTCGGCTGTTGACCTAAACAACAACAACGATTAAATATATGGAACAGACCAATTTTGAAACGTTTCTGTTCTGTTATAATATTATTGTATATTGATATACAGAAATTACTAAAAAAAACTGATTTACATATTAGGAAAATTTTTTTAAAACACTAGGTTTGGAGTGTAGAATTATACGGGAGTGAAACGTGGGTGATAGGGGTTGTAGAAATGAAGAGAATAGAAGCTTTCGATACGTGGTGTTATGGGAATGTTAAAGATTAGGTGGGTGGACAAAATAACAAATTTAGAGGTTCTTCGACGAGTGGACTAATGAAGAAGTATACGAGGTGTGGCTGTTAAATAACGAGACTGACGTTGTAAAAAATTTAATTTTAATTTTATACATAATCACTTATTGTCACCTTCAACATACACTTTTTCTCTATCCTTACAAAGCTCCATGCGAATTTTCCATAGTTGGAAACAGTGGTGGAAGTCATCTTCTGTCAGCTCCTTCAGGACACGTGCCGGTCAAAAATGCAAAATGTTTGTATTGACGTACACAAAAATCTTTGTACGGGCACTTTGTACGCGATTGAAAATAACCCAAATTTTTTGGAAACGATAATAACATGTGAAAACAAAGTTTTCGTTTGATCCGGAAACGAAGCGCTAATCCATGCACTGGAAGAGCTGAACTTCACCGAGAGCCAAAAAAGCTCGAATGAGCAAGTCAACATTTAAAGCAATGATGATTTTTTTTATATCCATGTACCTTCACTGGGTTCCTGAAGATCAAACAATTAATCAATGTTGCTACCTTGAGGTACTTTCTAAACTACGTCGAAGAGTAAGGAAAAAACGCCCCGAAATGTGGAAGGACAAATCATGGGTTCTCCACCAAGACAATGCGCCAGCTCAGTCCGCGTTATCTGTCAAGAGGTTCCTAGCCAAGTACAGCATCTCAGTGTTAGAAAAATCCACCTCATTCACCAGATCTTGCACCATGTGACTTCTACCTGTTCCCTAAGGTGAAATCTGTATTAAAAGGGACAAGATTTGAGTCTGTGGAAGCTGAAAACGAGAAAGCGGCACGTGTCCTGAAGGAGCTGACAGAAGATGACTTCCAGCACTGTATCCAACAATGGAAAATTCGCATGGAGCGTTGTGGGGATAGAGAAGGAGTATATATTGAAGGTGACAATAAGTGATTATGTATATAATAAAAATACAATTTTTTACGTTAGTCTCGTTTTTAATACCCACACCTCGTATGAAAACATCTTACCAGAAGAAGGGATAGGCTAGGGGAGAATATATTAAGACATCCAGGTATCCCTCTATCAATAATGGACGGTAATATCGAGGGAATGAATTGTAGAGGGAGGCTAAAGATAGAATCTTTAAAGCAAATTACAAAAGATGTAGGTTATTGGAAGTATGCAGATATGAAACGACTTGCGTAATATAAAACAGCTTGGAGAATTGCATCAAACCAGTAGAGAAACTGACGACAAAAAAAGTAAATTTTGATACGTCCTGTGATTTAGTAAGCCAAATTGTATGTATACATTCCCTATGATGCTAGAAATAAGTATGCGCTCAGCGCGAAAGCAATAGCCAATGCATTATACGTAAGATCATAGAATATGTTCATGCTGATAATAGCCCTGGTTTTCTTTTCTTTTTTTAGCATCACCAAATAAATAACAAATGTAGTCGGATTGCTAACGAGTAATATTAAAAGCTACGCCACTATAAATCTAACAGACGTGTAATCTGCCATTTCCTTTTAATAACAATCTACATCCAACAAAACAGAATCCATTAAAGTCGTTTTAGATATTTCAAAGTTTTACATTTAAAGTTAGAGAATAAATCTTTCATGCCGGCCGCATTGGCGCAGTTGGTAACGTGCTTGCCTCTCATCATGCGGTCCTGGGTTCGAATCCCACTCAGGCATGGCATATTTTCATACGTTACCAAAAATCATTTCATCCTACATCGCATAAAGTTCCACCCCAATGTCGTCGCTAATGACCATTGCAGTTGATGCGACGTTAAATAAATAAATAAAAAAAAAAAAATCTTTCATGGCACCGCCATTAAGGGGAGACTGATGGTTTTGACTGACTATTTCGATTTCTGTTATTTTTTTCAATAGTTTAGACTTACCAGAAAAACATTAAATTACGTAAAAAAAATTAATTTAATGAAAAAATTAAATTTTTATTAGATTACCCAGGGGTGGGGGGTTTAACGCCCGACTGTTCTGAAATTACTGTTAATGCAGACGGTGAAGGATGAAATGATTTTTTTGTAACGTATGAAAATATGCCGTGCCTGAATGGGATTTGAAACCAAGACCGCATGACGAGAGGCGAGCAAATTACCAACTACGCCAATGCGGCCGGCATTTAACTATCTGTTGATGGTAAAATTACTTGCCCATATTTTGCTTTTGTCTTTTCCTGTAAATTTAAATTTTTAACACTTAGGTACATTTTCTCAGAAAGCATTAAACCTACCACGCTGAAATTTGTACCAGTTATTCATCCTGTACAAGCACATATACCGACATTTTTATGACTTCCTCAGGTGCTCCAAAAATTAGTAATATGCAAGAAACGTAAAAAAATTTGGTAAAAATTTTATTTTATTTGTAAATTTTTTTAAATTATATTACCCAACAGATTAAATTGGAAAAATATCAGTAGCTAGAGAAACCCAACAATTAAAAATCTGTAAAATTCATTTTACCAATCCTTTGAAAAATGTACCTAAAAATAACAAATTTAACATTGGCAGGATACAAAGTATAGTGCCCCCTTTAATTGGTAATAAGCTTACAAAATATTATTTCAACAAATTAAAATTAACATTAAAGGTTTAATAATTTCTGGCACATGTTATTCAAAATTTTATACGAAGTGTTTTTGTCCATAACGGGCACGTGAGTGTTAAATTATTTGCACTCTATCTCCTGATTTCGGGGATACAAAAAAAATTCTGTTTCTTATCACATGGTTGGCCAATTATATAACTGAACTATTTAAGAACAGAAGAGGTAGAGGTGTAAAGGGCACTATTCAGAGTTGTCTCCTCTGAGAGTAATGAATTTTACTATACAGCCAGACCCTGTGGTGAATGAAGTGAAGGTGATATTTACATGGTGGAAAGTAGGTGCTTTTCGGAAGGGCCTGGCATGCTGATAAGCATACTCTTTCAACTCAATGAGGAAGGCAATAGTAAACCACCTCACTCCACGTTTTTACTTAGTAAACCTCTAGAGGTTTAACAGATTAATAAACGTACACAGCGCAGATACAACTGCTAGTATCAGATGTGTTGTATTAAATTTAGGTTCCAAACGCCATTTAGTTAGTAAAACCTCGTAATTAAAGAATAAATAATAATATAACGAAAACCTCACTAATTTTAAAGCAGTATTGGCTATTCCGTCGGTATAGTAATTAGCGAAACTGGCTCCGATTCCAGGAGTTTCGGATTCGAATCCCGGTCAGTTCCGGCATATTTTCAACACTCATTTTCATCTATCAACCTTCACTCAGTATCTATATATTTATATTGATTTAAAGAGTATAAAAATCGGACGTAGAAAAAACAAAACAATAGGTGCGAAAACATTTCTCGTGCCACTATAAAATTAAATGTTTACGTCATCAGCCGAAAGGCTGGTTTGAACCCCCAAAGGCTTTACAACGTAAAACGAGGAGCCTGGTGGTTTACACTAGCCTTCCTCTCTAAGTGGAAAAGTATGCTTATCAGCAAACCATGCCCTCTGAAAAGCATCTACTTTCTATATTGTAAATGACACCTTCACTACATACACCGCAGGCTCTGGCTGTATAATAAAATTCATTACTCTCAGAGGAGATAACTGAGACTAGTTTTTTTTACACCTTTACCTCTACTGTTCTTAAATGCTTCAGTCATATAATTGGTGAGATCATGTGATAAGAAAAAGATTTATTTTTTTGTACCCATGGATCTAGCAGATCGAGTGCAAATAATTTAAAACTCTCCACCTGTCTGTTGTGTTCAGGTCATCAGCCAAAAGGCTGGTTTGAACCTGTAGAGGTTTTACTAAGTAAATCGAGGAGTGAGGTGGTTTACCATTGCCTTCCTCACTGAGTGGAAAAGTACACTTATCAGCATGCCAGGCCCTCTGAAAAGCATATATTTTCCACTCTGCAAATGACACCTTCACTTCATTCACCACAGGGTCTGGCTGTATAATGAAATCCATTACTTTCAGAGGAGATAACTCTGATTAGTGTCTTTTACACCTCTACCTCTTCTGTTCTTAAATGATTCAGTCATTTAATTGGCTGACCATGTGATAAGAAACAGAACTATTTATTTTAGCCCTGCAACTAACAGATTGAGTGTAAATAATTTGACACTCCACCTGTCTGTTATGGGCAAACCTGTCTGTTATGGGCAGATAAATACTGTATGCGTAGAAATTAAATATTTACATCGATTTAAATCATAACTCAAGAGTATAAAATTATTAATAATAACAATAAACAATAAAAAATAAAATATTGTAAGTGAAACAAATACGAACGAATAAATAAACGAAACGAACGATTATTCTAGGCCTATATGACCTCCAATACCCGACAAAAACAAATAAAAAATACAACATCCATATTACCGTACCAAAGTACAGAAATATTATAATGTGGTTTTAGTAACTAGCGCACGAAGGAAAACCTGTATAACAACTTGACGTATTCAGGTAACTGGCTCCTCTGATTAATGCGTTTAATACATCTGATATACAACAATACAATCCATTGTTATAATTCACATCAGCTAAAGCCATTACAGAAACTCACGTAATCATATTTCTATATATATACAAAAATTACACGTAAAACAGCACTAAAACTCTCACTAATATTCAAACAAAATGGTGTTTAGATCAACAGCCGAAAGGCTGGTTTGAACCTGTAGATGTTTAACCAAGTAAAAAATCTGGTGTGAAACACTCACACAACTTTCTCTTGCCAATGCAGATAATTAACAATAAACGTAACATTCGTCATAAAACATTAGAAATAAACAAAAAACTAACTTCAAAAAACATAACCTAATTTTAATCATATATGAAAGACGCATAATGAAAATCGACCTCAGTTTAGCTTAAAAATACGGAAAATCACTCTTTCACGCTTAACTAGGTTCTGTAGAGAAAAGTTCTCAAAATAAAAGTTGTAGATCTTTTAATTTCCTATAAATTTGATTATATACACTTTTATTATGAAATGCATACTAAGGCCGAAATCTTTAAAAAATCAATTTTTCACACGTTTTCGTGAGAAAAAAACAGAAAATTGCTTATTACTGCTAAACTAAGCGTTATACAAAAAAATGTTTGAAATAAAAGTTGTAGGTTTTTAAATTCTCTACAACTTTTATTATATATATTTTTCGCTAAATTTTATATGAAAGCTGTAATCTTAAAACAACTTTGTTTTTACGTGAAAACAGCCTCACCCAGAATTTCAACAAACATGACGCCTACCCTATCTTGTAGAGAATAAAAAATTGAGTAACCCAGGCGATTTTTAAAAAAACTCGTAGGACCAGTTTTTGAGAAAATCGCAAAAAAGTGAAGAATTACACGAATAAACTACTACTTCCGGTTGACCGATTTTGATGAAAATGTTCATGTCGGGTCCGGTAGTGGTATGTAACTTAAGTTTTAAGTTTCAAGTTTGTACGACGTTCCGTTCTGAGATATTTTGTATACACACACACACAGACCAATCGCTAAAAACATGTTTTTTGGGTTCAGGGGGTCTGAAAACGTATAGATCCGGTGAAAACTCGATTTCGAAAAATCGACATGAAAACAATACTTTCCTTCCTATATATTCATATAGGCAAGAGAAAGTAAAAACGAGGAGTGTGGTGGTTTACTATTGCATTACTACTTGAGTTAAAAGAGTATGCTTATCAGCATGCTAGGCCCTCCGAAATAGACCTACTTTCCACCCTGCAAATGACACCTTCACTTCATTTACCACAGGGTCTGGCTGTATAGTAAAATTTACTAGTCTCAGATGAGACAACTCTGAATAGTGTCTTTTACACCTCTACCACTTCTGTTCTTAAATAGTTCAATCATATAATTGGCTGACTACACTAAGAAAGAGAACTATTTTTTTGTAACCCTGGAACCACCAGATCGAGTGCAATTAATTTAAAACTCCACCTGCCCGTTATGGGCATTCAAAAAACATTTCCGAACTAATTTAGTCCGGGGGACTTGTTCGGATTTTCCGAAAGATTTTACATAAACAAATCTGGTGTAAAACACTCACACGTTCTCTTGCTAATGTAAATAATGTACAATAAAACCTAACATTAGTGAAGAACGTAAAATGAAAAATGGCCTCCTCCGTGACGAAGTGCATAGCACGCTAGCGTACTAAGCAGACGTTCCGGGTAGGGTCCGGAAATTATTACGTGGCAAAACCCATCATTACGTTTCTTAACTAAATAAATAAAAAAACTGAAAAACAACCTCAGTTTGGCGTAATAATACGGAAAATCACTCTTTGACGCTTAACTAGAGTCCGTAGAGAAAAATGCTTAACATAAAAGTTGTAGGTTATTTAATATCCTTTAAATTTTATTATATACACTTTTGTTGTAAAATGCATACTAAGAACGAAATCTTAAAAAATCCCATTTCCTTTCACAGATTTTGATAAAAAAAACCATAAAATCACTAATTACCGCTAAACTAAGCGTCATACAAAAAACAGTAAAAATAAAATTGTAGTTTTTTAATTGTTAAAACTTTGATTGTGTACTCTTTTGCCTTTAAATGCATATTAACCCCGCAATCTTAAAAAAAAGCATTTTTTTCTACGAGAACAGCTTCCCAAAGAATTTCAGCAGACATGGCGCCTACCCTATCTAGTAGACCATAAAAAAATTTAGTAAATGAGGCGATTTAAAAAAAATCGTAAGAGCCCTTTTTAAGAAATTCGCAAAAGAATGAAAAATTACACAAATAAACTACTACTTCCGGTTGACCAATTGTTTGTGTCAGGTTCTCTAGTGGTACCTTAACTTAAGTTCCAATTTTCAACTTCGTACAATATTCCGTTCTAGGTGTTTTTGTTCGCGGGCGTACACACACGCACAGACCAATCGCTAAAAACAAGTTTTTTCGGTTCAGGGGGTCTGAAAACGTGCAGATCCTGTGAAAGCTTGATTTCGAAAAATCTACAAGAAAACAATTTTTTCCTTCCTATATATTCATGTAGGGCAAGAGAAAGTAAAAATGGTCGTAAAACGGCACTAAAATTCTCACTGATATTCTAATAGCATATCTAAACTAATTGAGCCCGGGGGACTGGTTAAGATTTTCCGAAAAAAGTAGATACGAAAAAATTTACTGTGAAACACTCACACGACTTCCTCCTGCAAATGTAAACAATAAAACATAATATAACCTATGTTAAATCATGAGTGAATGACACAAAATAAAAATCAACCTGTGTTCAACTTAAGGTGAGACTGTATGATGGTCTTAACTGAAAATGTCGTTTTGCAGCTTTTTATGTTTTTCAATTGTTTAGACCTAGTTCAACCACAAAAACTTTAAATTACGTGGAAAAATAGTATTTTTATGAAAAAAATTAAGTTTTTTAAGGAGGTTTACCAAGCAAAATTATCGTGTCACCAAGAACGAATATTTTTTATAATTTTATACGGGTCGTTTTAGAGAAAAGGGAATTTTAGTACTTCAAAAATATCTGCATTACTGTTTTTAATACTCTCAGCCATTGGTTAATCTTTCTAACCAACTGTTGATGGGAAATTCACTTGTTTGTGTTATACATTTTGTTTCTGATTTGTGTCTTTTTGTTTTCTCGCCTGTTCCCGCAAATTTAAATTTTTAACATTTAGGTACATTTTTCTCGGAAACCATTAAACCTACCAGGCTGAAATTTTTACCAGTTACTTATCTCGCATATGCACATATTCTGGCATTTTTATGATTTCCTCAAATTCTGCAAAAATTATTAATATGTTAATACCGTAGAAAACATTTTGTAAAAATTTTATATTATTCGTTATTCTGTTTTTAACTTTATGGTTCAACAGATTAAATTGCAAAAATGTTAATAGCTAGAGAAACCAAACACCTAGGCCTATAAGTAAGTAAAGTTTCATTTCCCTATCGTTTACCAATCCTGTGAAAAATGTACCTAAAAATATCAAATTTAACATTGGTGGGGTACAAAGTACACAGTTTTCCCTTAAATATATAGGATAACCTGGACAATCCCAACCCCGGATAATCAAAACTCCCCCCCAAAATAATAATAAAGGTTGCAGTAAGGTGCCGTACCTTTCTAACATTGTTCTTCAGTAGATATTTTAAGTACTATACAGTACATGACTGCCCATAACAGACAGGTGGAGTGTCAAATTATTTACACTCAATTTGTTTGTTGCAGGGCTAAAATAAATAGTTCTGTTTCTTATCACATGGTCAGCCAATTAAATGACTGAATCATTTAAGAACAGAAGAGGTAGAGGTGTAAAAGACACTAATCAGAGTTATCTCCTCTGAAAGTAATGAATTTCATTGTACAGCCAGACCCTGTGCTGAATGAAGTGAAGGTGTCATTTACAGAGTGGATAATATGTGCTTTTCAGAGGGCCCGGCATGCTGATAAGCGTACTTTTCCACTCAGTGAGGAAGGCAATGGTAAACCACCTCACTCCTCGTTTTACTTAGTAAAACCTCTAGAGGTTCAAACCAGCTTTTCGGCTGTTGACCTAAACAACAACAACAACAGTACATGAATTAACATAAATTAATTTAACTTTAAAATAAAATAATAAGACCAATTTGACTTAAAAACATCAATAAATAATGGAATGAATACACAAACGTAGTACTGTCGCAAAAGTACAGTGACTCATGTTTATGTGTATAGATAGATCATATTCTAGGCGTGAAGAACGTAAAACACGAACACATTAAAATATTTTAATACTCACATACAGAGGGCAACACAGAATGGCATTCCATCGTACAAACTACTTTTATTGGCTCATATACGAAAAGACGCAGTAGAAAAATCACTAACTTCAAAGAAACACAAAAATCACTGATTTTTTGAAGAATAGTAACATTACTATTTTAAATGTTTGTATCAATGCCGTCATAAAAGTGTTGTTTGAATACAAATAGAAAAAGTTACGAGACTTATTGCGGCTTCAAAAATTCCCTTTGACACTCTATCCTCTTTCTTTAAATTGAACCCTTGATAACCCGAACAGTCGCAGATTTTATTAGTTCGAATTATCCACAGTCTCCTATACTAAGGAAAATCACTAATTAACGCTTGATAAAAAATTGTAGATGTTTTTAATTCCTACAACTGTAATTATATAATAATATTTTTGTCGTAAAATGCATACTGAGGCCGATATCGTTAAAAACAATTGACATTTTTTACCGATTTTGATGAGCAAATTACAAAAAATCGTTGATTGATGCTAAATTAACCATAGTAGTAATAAAAGTTGTACGTTTTTCTATTTCCAACAACTTCGATTTAATACTTTTGCACTAAAATGCATATTAAGGCCGCGATCTTAAAAAAGATGTTTACAACGAGAGCACAAATCCCCGAAAAATTTCAGCTCTTAACTATCTGGTAGAGCAAAAAAAATTTCGTAACAAATCGTAGTGGTCGTTTTTGAGAAAATCGCAAAAAAAGTGAAAAATACACGAATAAACTACTACTTTTGGTTGACCAATTTTGATGAAAATGTTCATGTTGGGCCCCCAAGTGGTACCTAATTTAAGTTCGAAGTTTAAACTTTGTATGCTTTTCCGTTCCTGAGACATTTTGTAATGTTAAATTAATTGCACTCCATCTGCAGGTTCCAGGGCTACAAAATATAGTTCTGTTTCTTAACACATGGTCAGCCAATTAAAAATTAAATGACTGAATCATTTAAGAACAGAAGAGGTAGAGGTGTAAAAGTCACTAGTCAGAGTTATCTTCTCTGAGAGTAATGAATTTCACACTATAATGCCAGATTTTGTGGTGAATGATGGGAAGGTGTCATTTGCAGGGTGGAAAGTATGTGCTTTTTGGAGGGCCTGGCATGCTGATGAGCATTCTGTTTCAACTCAGTGAGGAAGGCAATAGTTAACTACCAAATTCCTCATTTTTACTTAGTGAGACCTCTACAGGTTCAAACTATTCTTTCGGCTGTTGACCTAAACAACAAACATGTACTAAAGAAGAAAAATGCTGATTAAAATCAAAATCATTTAAGCCATTTTTGAGAAAATTTACAATTTTAGAGAAGCTCACGTGCACACAATTGACCTAAACAACAAAAATGTAGTAAATAAGAAAAATGTTGATTAAAATCAAATCATTTAAGCCATTTTTGAGAAAATCTACAATTTTAGAGAAGCTCACGTGCACACAAATTTTCTTTTAGAAAAATACATTTTAAAGATTCACAGGGTCGTGAAACGTAGAAATCGGTTGAAATCTACGTATCGAAAATTTTTCACTACCACAAAACTTTCTGATTGTACACTATAGAAAGACCGGCAGAGTAACAAAAGGTTAATAATAACCAAATTTCAAAATATAATAAAACAATACCTTAAACATTATATTATAATAAACGAAGAACAGAATAACAGACGTAAAGCAGGCAGGTGTGTATATGTATGTATTTATTTCTGTATCCATTTCCAGTTAGGGCGGTAGCCGGCAGGTCAATGCACTTAAAGATAAAGTAAGAAAGAAAATCTTCATTTCCCTGGCTTGTTTGACACGATGGATGCACACATAGTTAACTAACAAACATATATATAATATACAGTATATACATACATAACATTACAACAGCAGCAACAAAACTTGCCGTGTGCAATTTACGCCACCGAACTCCTTTATGAATTTATTTCTCGCCAGACGTACACACCGTTATTACTTTCTCTTGCCTATATGAATATATAGGAAGGAAAGTATTGTTTTCATGTCGATTTTTCGAAATCGAGTTTTTACCGGATCTATACGTTTTCAGACCCCCTGAACCAAAAAAACATGTTTTTAGCGATTGGTCTGTGTGTGTGGGTGTGTGTGTGTATACAAAATATCTCATGAACGGAACGTCGTACGAACTTGAAACTTAAGTTACATACCCTTACCGGACCAGACACGAAAATTTTCATCAAAATCGGTCAACCGGAAGTAGTAGTTTATTCGTGTCATTTTTCTCTTTTTTTCGATTTTCTCAAAAACTGGTCCTACGATTTTTTTAAAAATCGCCTGGTTTACTCAATTTTTTATTCTCTACAAGATAGGGTAGGCGTCATGTGTGCTGAAATTCTTGGTGAGGGTGTTTTCTCGTAAAAACGTTGTTTTTTTTAGATTACGGCTTTAATATGCATTTTAGCGCAAAACTTTATATAATAAAAATTGTAGAGAATTTAAAATCCTACAACTTTGATTTCAAACAATTTTTTGTATAACGCTTAGTTTAGCGGTAATTTGCGATTTTCTGTTTTTTTCTCACGAAAAAGTGTGAAAAATCGATTTTTTTAAGATTTCGGCCTTAGTATGCATTTTATAATAAAAGTGTATATAATCAAATTTATAGGAAATTAAAAGATCTACAACTTTTATTTTGGGAATTTTTCTCTACAGAGCCTAGTTTAGCGTGAAAGTGTGATTTTCCGTATTTTTAAGCTAAACTGAGGTCGATTTTCATTATGCGTCTTTCATATATGATTAAAATTAGGTTATGTTTTTTGAAGTTAGTTTTTTGTTTATTTCTAATGTTTTTTGACGAATGTTACGTTTATTGTTAATTATCTGCATTGGCAAGAGAAAGTTGTGTGAGTGTTTCACACCAGATTTTTTTTAAATGTTATAACTCTATGGACTGCTACCATAATATCATACTCCACATGTGCGGACAATTCTTCATTAGGAACGTACAAAGTAACAGGGCATAAAAAAAAATCTAGTGTAAAACACTCACACGACTATATTGCCAATTTAAATAATGAACAATATAACCTATGTTTAATCACAGTAAACAATGTAATATGAAGAACATAACCTAGAGTATTTTTCATTGTGAGTGAATGACGTAAAATGAAAATCAACCGCTGTAGAACTTAAAAAAAATCTGGTATGAAACGGTCACACAACTTTCTCTTGCCAAATAATGAACTATATGACCTAACATTAGTAATAAAACCTTAAAAATAAACAAAAAGCTATCCTCAAAAACATAACCTTATTTTAATCATGAGTGAAAGACGTTAAGTTAAAATCGACTTCAGTTTGGCTTAAAAATACGGAATATCACCCTTTCACGCTAAACTAGGCTTTCTAGAAAAAAATGCTAAATAAAAGTTGTAGATCGTTCAATTTCCTATAGATTTGATTATATACACTTTTATCGTAATATGCATACTAAGGCAGAAATTTTACAAAAATCGATTGTTTTACACTTTTTCGCGAGAAAAAAACAGAAAATCGCTAATTACCGCTAAACTAAGCGTTATACATAAAATTGTTTCAATTAAAGTTGTAAAATTTTAAATTCTGTACAACTTTTATTACCTATATACATTTTTGCGCTAAAATGCATATTAAAGCCGCAATCTTAAAAAAACAATTTTTTGCGAGAAAACAGCCTCCCCAAGAATTTCAGCAGATATGTCGCCCTACCTTATCTTGTAGAGCATAAAAATTTAGTAAATAAGGCGATTTTTAAAAAAATCGTAAGAGCCGTTTTTGAGAAAACCGTAAAAAAATGAAAAATGACACTAATAAAATACTACTTCCGGTTGACCGATTTTGACGAAAAGTTTGTGTCGGGTCCGGTAGTAGTACTTAATTTAAATTTCAAGTTCGTACGATGTTCCGATTTTGAGATATTTTGTTCACATACACACGGACACACAGACCAATCGCTAAAAACATGTTTTTTTGGCTTCAGGGGCTCTGAAAACGTGCATATCCGGTGAAAATGCGATTTCGAAAATTTACATGAAAACAATACGTTCATTCCTATATATTCTTACAGGCAAGACAAGGTAAAAATATGTAAAATCACTAATTACCGCTTAAGTAATCTGTAAAAAAAGGTTTGAAATAAGCTGTAGATTATTTAACTTTCTATAACTAAAATTAAACGCACTTTGTCGTAAAATGCATATTAAGACCGTAATTTTTAATTTAAATCTTAATTCTTACAGATTTTGATGAGCGAAATAAAAAAATTCACTATTTAACGCTGAACTAAGTTAGTTGTGTTGTAGAAAAAATGTTTGTAATAAAAGTAGTAATTTTTTGTAATAATCTCAAGAAATACTATTTTTTTTACCGCGAAAGCACACGCTTAATGAGAATTTCAGCAGACGTTTACCCTATCTTGTACAGCATAAAATTGTTTTAAATGAGGGGATTGAAAACAAAAATCGCAAAAAGTGAATAAAATTGCACGATTAACTACTACTTCTAGTTGACCGATTTTGATGAAAATGGTAGTGCTGGATCCCTTACTGATACTTAACTTAAATTCCAAGTTTCAACTTACGATATTCCATTTTTTATACATTTTGTTCACACAGAGACGCGCGCGCGAGCACACTTACACACAGACCAATCGCTTAAAACATATTTTTGGGGGATTAGGGAAACTGAAAACGTATATTTTCGGTAAAAACTCGACATGAAAGCAAAACTTTCTTTTCCTATATATTCGTAAAGGACAAGAGAAAGAAAAAATTCACAAAATACAAACAGTATTTCTTCAAAGTTGAGACAAATTTAAAAATCTCACATCATGTCCATATCGTTACAATTTTCACTTTAAATCTTTATATATAGGGCAGTAATAAGGAGGAAAATGGAAAACAGGTTGGAAAATGTTAAATTGTTTTTTGTTTTAGGAACTTGAGTAATGTATTTCTAGCGCCAGAACATTAAGATATTTCTTTTTATATGTTAAGTCGTGGCAAGTATACTTACCAAGGAACGTTTATTGAAATGGGAATCACATAATGTTTAGTGGTAAGAATGCTTATTAAAACAACTTGTAGTCCTATATAACAGACAAATGTGTAAAATAACTTAACTTTATATTAGCATGAATACTTTGCTTTCCCGTAAAAATACTTGAATTTTCTAAGTACTGTACAAAAGTAATAACAAAACAACACGGTTGCGTACACTGGTATCAATCCTTACCACATTCGTGTAGCCTAAGTCATGAAGCAAATGGTCGCTGCACACTAATTTCAAAATGTGGTTACCCTACTTATCAGAGAACATCTGTTCTTGTTTAGGTCAGCAGCCGAAAGGCTGGTTTGAACCTCTAGAGGTTTTACTAAGTAAAACGAGGAGTGAGGTGGTTTACCATTGCCTTAGAGAACATCTATAAAACCGTAAAATGCCAATACGGTTCAACTGCATATCTTATTATTAAAATAAATTGACCTTATTGCTAGTGTTAAGTATACTTACCAACGACCTATAAAGGGTTAAAAAAAAGACGAAATATTTCTTAACTAAACATTAATCATAATATACTGCCCATAACAGACAGGCGGAGTGTCAAATTATTTACACCCAATCTGTTCATTGCAGGGCTAAAATAAATAGTTCTGTTTCTTATCACATGGTCAGCCAATTAAATAACTGAATCATTTAAGAACAGAAGAGGTAGAGGTGTAAAATACACTAATCAGAGTTATCTTCTCTGAAAGTAATGGATTTCATTATACAGCCAGACCCTCTGGTGAATGAAGTGAAGGTGTCATTTGCAGAGTGGAAAATATGTGCTTTTCAGAGGGCCTGGCATGCTGATAAGCGTACTTTTCCACTCAGTGAGGAAGGCAATGGTAAACCACCTCGCTCCTCGTTTTACTTAGTAAAACCTCTACAAGTTCAAACCAGCCTTTTGGCTGATGACCTAAACACCAATCATAATATCTAGTAACAAACCGTCGATTTTCATTTGCATGTAGATGAAAAACAACTGATTTTTCTACATTAATTTTAACATATTTTTTCAAAGTGACGTTTAATCGGTGGCAAATAGGATAGGCAATTTACAAAGAGTAATAAAAATTTATATGATTTTAAATATTTTACGACGCATACAAAAGTTAAAAACTAACAGATGAAATGAATATACGAATATGAGCGGCAGCGAGTACTGCAAATACGAATTAAATAACGAATGATGCACTTGAATAAATAATAACCCGCACATTTGTAATCTCAACCATCAGTTTTTTTTTACAGTCAGGCCATTAAATTATTGTCCTCATTCAGCTCAAGTGTATTTAGAATTTTCAGTGAAGATAAGTCATATAATTTTAAAATTTGGCACACACACACACACAAACACTACTGACAGTTATATAAATAACATCCAAAGTCCCTGACTTTAAGAATTTAGTTTCGTCCGCCATAGTGTAAAATTGCTAAACATTTATGTTCACTATTTAAGTTTTTATTTCCAGAGGTTAAACAGTCAGTCTAAATAGAAAATTAAATACCTACGACACAAAAAAATGTTCTGACATTTCTTCGGTACTACAAATACGAGTTTAAATTTAACTAGCTAAACAGTTATTCGTCATCAAACTGGAAATTAACACAAATCGTGAGCTCATACCGTTTCTACTAGGTTCTAACACTGTCGTTATGCTACAGGAATATTATAAATTAAAAAAAAAAAATCTGGTGTTAACTACTCACACGACTTTCTCTTGCTAATGTAAATAACGAAGAATAATAAAACCAATATTTAATCATGAGTGAATCACCCTAAATGAAAATCAACCTCTGTTCGATTTAAAAATACGAAAAATTGATGCAAAACTACGCTCTGCAGAAAAAAATTCTTGAAATAAAAGCTATGAGCGGCAGCCAAACTGGACGTATATACTATACTTGTGTCGTGAAACGTACACTAAGGCTGCCCAATCTTAAAAATACCGGATTTTTTTACCGATTTTATGAGGAAAATACAAAAAAAATCACTAATTAACCCTAAACTAAACGTTATAAAAAATGTTTGAAATAAAAGTTTCCTTCAACTTTAATTATATAACCTTTTGCTCTAAAATGCATATTAAACCAGTAATCAATATTAAAACGACCAACCGAAAATAGTAGTTTAATCGAGAAATTTTTTACGTATTACAAATTTTCTCAAAAAAAAACCGGCTCCGACGATGTTGTTTAAAATTGACCTATTACATTTTTTTGTTCTATAAGATGGGGTAAGCAGTATGTCATCTGAAATTCGTGGAGGCTGTGGTCTCGCGGTAAAAATATTGTTTTTCAAAGAAAGCGGCCTTCATATGCACTTTAGATAAAAAGTGTATGTAATCAAAGTAATAGAAAATTTACAGACCTACAACTTCTACTTCAGGCGGTTTTTTCTACTCAGCTTAGTCAACAAGTGATTTTCCGTAATTTTAAGTCCAAGAGAGGTTGATTTTCATTTTAGGCGTTTATTTGTCATAAATAAACCAGTTCGATTAGCCTACTAAAACAAAATGTTTTTCCTCCTGGATTTTTTTAGATCCAAGAGATTTAAAGAAGTATTTAAAATAATTTTCTTCCCTACTGAAGAAATCTAGTCAACTCTTAAATAATTTTACTGAAAAGAATGATAGTTTAAATAATCTTAATTTTTTTATTTATTTCCCATAGTGTTAATAAAATCATTACAATACAATATAAATTTCCTTAATTATAACTCAAAAATCTAACGGAAAAATTCGAAAAGTTGATAGCTTCAAGCACCGCAGGGAGATTATACAACCAAAGACCAGCGAAAAGGACAATATAGGTTATGAGGTTGAGAAGAACTGTAAAAGGAAAATGAACGATTAGAAAAAGAAGACTTAAATTTTATGGACACTTGTACAGAATGGATGACATGCGGTTGACAAAACAAATTTTTAAGAGATTAAACAATAGATCAAAGGTGTCGGATAAATGGATTAAAGAAATCAGAAAGGATATTGAGGAAACCGGAATAAAAAGAGAACATTTAATGAACCGAACCAAATTCAGACAATTACGGACTTAAAGGGTTTCCATGAATAGCAAAAACAGAGCACAAAGTGGACAGAAGAAGGAGAAAAGACAGTGAGCGAATGCTGAGAATGTGGGCTGCAAAAAGAGCTTCCAGAAACTCTAGTCACCTCACGTGGTCTAAAATTGGCCGTAAACGGGGGGAAAAATAAAGAATACCTTAAAAACAATACAGGCTTAATAAAAAATAAAAATGAACTTACAATGTAGTAAGAAAGAATTAAATCTAAAGAAAAGTTTGGTATATTTGGACTGGACTGTTTTACGGACGCAAAACATGGACGTTAAAGGCAAACGAAAGATAATGATTAGAGAATTTTAAGATAATGTGTAACGAAGACAATCAAATAAACGACCGGCAGAATACAAAATGAATAAGCATAATACAAAACAAAGAGTAGAATAGAGAAGGGATTTGATGGTAACAATTCGAAGGAGGAAAGCTAAAACTTATACTTAGGTTAGGTGAAATATTGAAATGAAAATTTCTATCTAAACTGTGTAAGGAGGATCAGCAGAAGATGGAAAGAATAAAGATTACAACCGATTTCAAAGGTGATATTATAAACTATCAAGAAATTAAAGACATTGGTGGAAATCAGAATAAATTTGGAACGAAACGTGGGGACAGATAATCTGACGATAACCAATGTACTATATTGAGAAACCAAAATATTTTTTGTTTGGAGATAAAATTTCAAAATCCTTTCTTACCGAGCCTCAAAGACCTTTGAATTGGTTGAATTAGCGTAACAATTTTAAAGTTTCTATGTCTTGTAGTTTAAAAGATCTCATAATCGAGTCAGCAAAAAGTTAAATTTTCCATTTGCGTATAAAACAACTAGTACATTTATTTGAATTCTGTTGAAATGAATACACCTACCTTTAATTTGAGAAAAATGAAAAGGCTGAGGAAAATCGTTATAATTTAAAGCTATCAAAATCATGTTGTTGTTGTTGTTTAGGTCATCAGCCAAAAGGCTGGTTTGAACCTGTAGAGGTTTTACTAAGTAAATCGAGGAGCGAGGTGGTTTACCATTGCCTTCCTCACTGAGTGGAAAAGTACACTCATCAGCATGCCAGGCCCTCTGAAAAGCACATATTTTCCACTCTGAAAATGACACTTTCACTTCATTCACCACAGGGTCTGGCTGTATAATGAAATCCATTACTTTCAGACGAGATAACTCTGATTAGTGTCTTTTACACCTCTACCTCTTCTGTTCTTAAATGATTCAGTTATTTAATTGGCTGACCATGTGATAAGAAACAGAACTATTTATTTTAGCCCTGCAACTAACAGATTGAGTGTAAATAATTTGACACTCCACCTGTCCTGTTATGGGCAATCAAAATCATACCTAACGTAATCGTGTTACATACAAATAACAATAATAAATAATATATTTATCAAGCTTAACACTCATACAAGCGTAGTTACACATGTTATTTATTCAGTTAATAATAATTTTCAATGAGATTTTCTTGGAAAAGCCGTACAATAAATTCACATAACGGTTTAAACTCAGTAATAAACGAAATTTCATTAAATTTTCGAATCTCAGGTGAAAATAGCAACATTATTAACGTATTAATAATAAACAGATGTAAAATAATGAGAGAGAGGGAGAGAGAATATGAGGTAATTCCGTGCCAGTTATATTTCCAAACGGCTTTGCGCTAATATATAATTAATTTCCGGTTAATAATGCTAAACAAAAGATTTAATGATAAAATTACACGATATTTCTGTTCAAATTTCCGATCATTTTAAGTGAATGATTTTTACCTATTAATCGGATTCGGACAAGATAAAAATCCAACATTAAATTTTTAATTTATCTTTAAGGCTGATTTACATTGGTAAACCTTTAACGTAAGACTATGTGACGGTTTTGACTGAAAATTTCGATTTTTCGGTTTTTTCTGTTTTTCAATAGCTCAGCCCTAGATCAACAAGAAAAAACACTAAATTATGTCAAAAACATTATTTTAATGAACAAATTAAGTTTTTACCAAGTCTGCCCAGAAAAAGTATCATGTAACCAAGAACGAATATTTTTCATAATTCTATACTGATCGTTTTAAAACAAAGGGAATTTCAGTTTTTAAAAATATCTGCATCATTTTTTTTATATTTTTATCAGCTGTTGGTTCATCTTTCTACCCAACTGTTGATGGGAAATTTACGTATGTGTGCACGATTTGTTTTTTGCCTCTTCTCGTAAATTTAAATTTTTTAAATTTTGCAAACATCTTTCTCGGACACCATTAAACCTACCGGACTGAAATTTGTACCAGTTATTCAACTTGTACACGCACATATACCGGTATTTTTATGACTTCCTTAAATGCTAGCAATTACTAATATGCAAAAAATGTAGAAAATAAATTTGTAAAAATCTATGGGATTCGTCATTTAGTTTTTAATTTTATGGTCAGACAGATTAAATTGAAATAATCTGGTGTGAAGCACTCACACAACTTTCTCTTGCCCATACAAATAATGACCAATATAACCTAGGACATTAGTAATAAAAAATTAGAAATGAACAAAAAACTAACCTCAATAAACATAACCTTATTTTAATCATAAGTGAAAGACGCAAAATGATAACCGACCTCAGTTTGGCTTAAAAATACGGAAAATCACTCTTTTACGCTAAACTAGGCTCTGTAGAGAAAAATGTTCTAAATAAAAGTTGTAGATCTTTTAATTTCCTATAAATTCAATTATATACACTTTTGTCATAAAATGCATACTAAGGCCGAAATCTTAACACAATCGATTTTTCACACGTTTTCGTGAGAAAAAACAGAAAATCGCTAATTACCGTTAAACTAAGCGTTATACAAAAAAATGTTTGAAATAAAAGTTGTAGGATTTTAAAATCTCTACAACTTTTATTGGATAAATTTTTGCGCTAAAATGCATATTAAAGCCGTAATCTTAAAAAAACAATATTTTTACGGGGAAAACAGCCTCCCCAAGAATTTCAGCAAACATGGCGCCTACCCTATCTTGTAGAGGGAAAAAAAATGAGTAAACCAGGCGATTTTTAAAAAAATTGTAGGACCAGTTTTTGAGAAAATCGCAAAAAAGTGAAAAATTACACAAATAAACTACTACTTCCGGTTGACCGATTTTGATGAAAATGTTCATGTCGGGTCCGGTAGTGGTATGTAACTTAAGTTTCAAGTTTTAAGTTCGTACGATGTTCCGTTCACACACGCGCGCGCGCACGCACACACACACACAGAGACCAATCGCTAAAAACATGTTTTTTTGGTTCAGGGGGTCTGAAAACGTGTAGATCCGGTGAAAACTCGATTTCGAAAAATCGACATGAAAACAATACTTTCCTTCCTTTATATTCATATAGGCAAGAGAAAGTAAAAATGTCAGTAGCTAAAGACTTCAACCCGACACCCGACAAATATGCATGTGTTAAGTTTTATTTCCCTATCTTTTATCAACCCTTTGAAAAACGTACCTAATAATATCAAATTTAACATTGGTGGGATACAAAGAACAACCTCCCCTTAAGGGGTCACGCTTCCTTATACTTAACAATGTTAACGTTTGTACCTTTTTCTCATGAACTACATAAGGACACCTAATTTCTATTTGTTTTAGATCATTCTGTTGTTTACATGTTGAGCTTAAGAAACGTTTAAATCGATGAAGTGAAAATTTTGTACTATGTTTTTCAAAAAGACTTTTTGGTGATACATTTAAAATGTACTAAAAGAATTAATTTTAAACATATTATTTAAATTTTTAAACACACTTAATAAGTAGAAAGAATGGAGCTTTCAAACTAAATAAAAATCACCCAAATATTTTTGGTGTGTCTGAGACATTATTTCCTGTATATGGTACTAGCAACCCCCCGCTCGCTTCGCTTTACAGAAGCTAATGTAGGCCTCATTAAATTATTTTAAAAGCTCTCTAGATACAACATTTGTGGTTTTGTTGACCTGTGGCAGCAAAATAAATTGTTTTTCTGCACTTCCAGTTCTAGAAAGTCCGACATAAAGTTGTCCATGAGTGAAGGAGCACTTTTCTCTCAAATCGATGCCCACCTTTGCCCACATTTAAATGTTTGTCTTTGCAATTTAACAGAATTAAATAGAATGCATAGAAGAATACCGATTGAAAAGAAAGAGACAGTTGAAATATGGCTGAGATGTGTTGTTGTTGTTGTTTAGGTCAACAGCCGAAAGGCTGGTTTGAACCTCTGGAGGTTTTACCAAGTAAAACGAGGACTGAGGTGGTTTACCATTGCCTTCCTCACCGAGTGGAAAAGTACGCTTATCAGCATGCCGGGCCCTCTGAAAAGCACATATTTTCCACTCTGCAAATGACACCTTCACTTCATTCACCACAGGGTCTGGCTGTACAATGATATTCATTACTTTCAGAGGAGATAACTCTGATTAGTGTCTTTTACACCTCTACCTCTTCTGTTCTTAAATGATTCAGTCATTTAATTGGCAGACCATGTGATAAGAAACAGAACTATTTATTTTAGCCCTGCAACTAACAGATCGAGTGTAAATAATTTGACACTCCACCTGTCTGTTATGGGCAGATGGCTGAGATAAGAGACAGTAAATACGTTAGTGCGGTACGCAGAGAAATTGGAAATACAGTACATGACTCATTCACTACACCTGTCGAATGAAAACAAATATATTAAAATACAGTACATAAATAAAAATTTTGAATATTTCCGAATATTTAACGTTTTTGGAATCGAATGTTATTCTTTACGTTTTTCTTTGAAATATAAAAGTTGAATCGTGCTTCTAGCCCAAAAATACACCTCTAGGAGGATATTGAAATTTTTTTGATATCGTTAATGGCCCCATACGTGGCCATGAACACCACAGCCGGCCGCATTGGGGTAGTTGGTAACATGCTCGCCTCTCATCATGCGGTCTTGGGTTCGAATCCCATTCAGGCTCGGCATATTTTCATACGTTACAAAAGATCATTTCATCCTTCACCGTCTGCATTAGCAGTAATTGCAGAACAGTCGGACGTTAAACAAAAAAATGAAAAGAAAACACCACAGCTAGATATCTTTCAACTACTTTGACGCCCGATTGCCACATCACATATGTTGCCAGAAACCTTCGTTGGTTGAACTGCTCTCTTGTTGCATTATCAGATGTTATTCGTATGCACTCCCTACAACAGGCCGGTGGACTGTTAAATTATTTGCATCCGATCTGCTAATTCCAGGGCTACAAAAAAATAGTTCGTTTATTATCGCATGGCCACCCAATTATATGCCCGAAACATATAAGAACAGGTGAAATAGAGGAGTAAAAAGACACTAGTCAAAGTTGTCTCCTCTGAGAGTAATGAATTTCATTATACAGCCAGATCTATGATGAATAAAGTAAAGGTGTCATTTGTAGGGTGGAAAATTTGTGCTTTTCAGAGAACCTGGTATGCTGAGAAGCATACTTTTCAATCCAGTGAGGAAGGCAATGGTAAACCATCTCACTCCTCGTTTTACTTAGTTAAGCCTTTAGAGATCAAACCAGCCTTTCAGCTGATACCTAAAAAAACAATATTCATATGTAATTTCATGTTTTTCATTGCAAGGTAATAATTAATTTTCAAAATTAACCCTTTCAGTACCAACGTCTGGAAAACAGGACGTCGATATCTGTTACGTAGTTTATCCGGTTTACCGGACGTCAGTAAGTTATGCATAAAGTGCCAACGTCCGGATAAATGAACATTTCCAAAAGAAAATTTGAATAAAAATTATCAAAATAATGTATTTTGAAATCGCCTCAGTGGCGTACTGACTAGAACGCTAGCCTACAAAGCGAACGGTCCCGGGTTAGATTCCCGGCAAGGGTCTGAAAATTTTAACACTTTAAAACCACCATTATTAAGATACTACGATTAAGATTTAAAAAAAAAAAATTACCAAAACCGACAGTAGTTGCTAACGACCAAGCTGTCGATATGACTTTAAATACTTAAACTAAAAAAAAACCATTTTGAATATTTTTAGTGTTAGAACGATTTATTTTTTGATGAACACAATAAAAATTAAAATTTTTAACAGGACATTTTATTTTTCTGTAACGTTGAAATTTTGGTCAGAAATGGCAGGCTTATGACTTATACCTGCAAGTTTTCGAAATAAGGGCTGGCACTTTCTGAACACTGTTATTCAAAGTAAATGGCACTTAAAATCCAACTTTTAAATATTGGTTTGGCACTGGAAGGGTTAATTTTTCCCTTAAGAGGTTAACTTGTAACGCCTTCATTTTTACTTCTTCCATATATGGGGAACTGACATATGGGCCACTCGGTACAAAAGTTTCACACCAGATTATTTAAATTGTAGAGATAGAATATTTTATGTCATCTAGATGACAATTAAATATGCATTTAATACTCCCATCAGTCACAAAACTTAAGTTTCTGAAAAAATGTTTCATAACACCTTGATCCGAGCTCCTAAAATGTAGAAATTGTTGAAGATATTAGCAAGGCTGTTATTTCGGTTTGCCTCCTTCTATTGATTCACTGATGTTAATTATCAAGTGAGCTGACGTGACTGAAACATTCAATTCGTGTGTAGGCCTAGCTCTACATAATTGAGAATTTGAATGTTGGAATACATTAATATATAATTAGAATGAATTAGTCGTTCTAAATTTACAATTCGGTCTAAGATTGTATTTTATCAGGACTTTGTTTTTAGTTCGTTAATACTCTAACAACCTCCGCTCGTTTATTTTCTTATTTATAAATATTTTTAACTTATTGATACTGCTATTTTGTGTAGTGTAAACCCGGATTACTTTGGCCCATAATGTATATATAACATTAGCTCTTCTTTCACAAAACAAATCTGGTGTGAAACACTCACTCGACTCTCTCTCTGATCAATGTAAATAATGAAAAATATAACCAATGTTTTATTTTTAGTAAACAATGTAAAATGAAAAATCTGGTGTGAAACACACGACTTTCTCTTGTAAATGCAAATAATGAACAATGTAACCTAATATTAGCGATAAAACATTAGAAATAAACAAAAACCTAACCTAATTTTAATCATGAGTGAAAGACGCAAAATGAAAATTAACCTCAGTTTGACGTTAAAATACGGAAAATCACTCTCACGCTAAACTAGGCTGTGTAGAGAAAAATGCTCTAAACAAAACTTATAGATCTTTTAATTTCCTATAAATTTAATTGTATGCACTTTTGTCGTAAAATGCATACTAAGGCCGAAATCTTAAAAATATCGATTTTTCACTCGTTTTCGTGAGAAAAAAACAGAAAATCGCTAATTACCGCTAAACTAAGCGTTATACAAAAAACTTTTTTAAAATAAAAGTTGTAGGATTTTTAATTTTCAACAACTTTTATTATAATATAAATTTTTGCGTAATATAAATTCATAACTAGCGTCAAAAACAAAGAACAAGTACAATAAAAAGTCAACGAAGTTTGTCAGAGGATTTATTACAAGTTCATTTGCTTTTCAACAAGTCACCATTTTAATTAAATATTCGATTGGTAAATTAAGTTTTTAACGAAATATGCATTTTATTAAGAATGAAAGTTTCTAAAATATCTTACAACAAATACTCTTCGAATGTAATCCATGTAAAATTTATAATTAAATAACATCGCAGATTGTAAACCACAAAACTATAAAATCTTAACTAATGAAATTTCATTATAAGTCTTAAATACATGTACTCGTATGCATATTTTTTCTAGAACATGTTTTAATATTGTAGGTATAAATGTTTTTAAAAAAGCTTTAACATGTATATATTTTGATGTATTTGCCGATGTGTATTCCCACGAGCTAACAAATAAAGATTTATTTATTACATTTTACATCGTGAAAGGTGTTATTTAATTTAACGACAGAAACGTAGTCATAACACGGCGTAAACGTAGAGGGCATGCGTATCTCGCAATAAATATTACAAACGGAATCTGCAGTGGCAGTGACAAGGTCATGAATGCAATTAGATTCAAACGACAATAATTAAGAACAGTAACAATCGGTAAAAAAGATTAAGACAACGCAGTCATTTTTAAATAACAAATTTAACCGAAACTAAAGCTTTTACACAAATTTACTGAAAAGAAGAAAAACAATACATGATAGATTTTTTTTTAGGTCATCAACCATACAGAATGCCCAAAACGGGCAGGTGGAGTGTTATTTTAATTGCACTCTATTTGCTTGGTCCAGGGCTACAAAAATAGTTCTGTTTCTTATCACATAGTCAGCCAATTATATGACTGAACTATTTAAGAACAGAAGAGGTAGAGGTGTAAAAGAAACTAGTCAGAGTTATCTCCTCTGAGAGTAATGAATTTTACTATCCAGCCAGACCCTGTGGTGAATGAAGTGAAGGTGTCATTTGCAGGGTGGAAAGTGAGTGCTTTTCGGAGGGCCTGGCATGCTGATAAGCATACTCTTTCAACTCAGTGAGGAAGGCAATGGTAAACCACCTTACTCTTCGTTTTTACTTAGTAAAACCTCTAGAGGTTCAAACCAGCCTTTCGGCTGTTGACCTAAACAACAACCATACAGCTGATTTGAACCTCTAGAGGCTTAACTTAGTAAAACTAGGAGTGAGGTGGTTTACAATTGCCTTCCTCACTAAGTGGAAAAGTTTGCTTATCAGCATGCCATGCCCCTCTGAAAAGCATCTATTTTCCACCCTGCAAATGACACCTTCACTTCACTCACCTCAGTCTGGCTGCACAATGAAATTCATTACCATCAGAAGAGATAAATCTGACTAATTTTTTACACCTCTACTTCTTCTGTTCTTGCATACTTCAGTCATGTAATTGGCTGACCATGTGCTAAGAAACGGAACTATTTTTGTAGCCCTGGAAGTAGCAGATCGAGTGCAAATAATTTAACACTCCCTCTGCATGTTACGGGAAATATTGTTTATTACTTACAAAAAATTTTCGCACTTTGACTAAAGGGAAAAAATTTGGTGTGAAACACTTACACAACTTTCTCTTGCCAATGTAAATTATGAATAATATGTTGTTAGGTTATGACCTAATGAACTTTTGTGAGTGGTTGACGCTAAATGAAAATCAACCAGGGTTGGACTTATGATGAACAAAATACAAAATATTCACTATTTGACACTAAAATAACCACTTACGAAAACCTCTTGAAATAAAAGTTGTGGGCTTTAATTTTATATAACTTTTGATTATATATACTTTTGCCCTAAAATGCGTATTAATGTCGCAATCTTAAAAACAATTTTGTTTACCACGACCGTACAAAACATGTAGTAAATATCAGGAAATTTTAAAAAATCGTAAAAACCGTTTTGAGAAATCCCATAAAAATGAAAATTCCCGCGATTAAACCACTACTTCCGGTAGACCGATTTTAATGAAAATGTTCGTGTCGTGTCCTCTCATTGTATCTACTTTAAGTTCCACGTTGCAACTTAGTACGCTGTTCTGTATTTGAGATACTTTGTTAATACATACACAGAACAATCAGTAACATGTTTTTTGGGCTCAAGTGATCTGAGAACGCGATTTTGAAAAATCGAAATGGAAACATAACTTTCCTTACCTATATTTCATACAGGACGAGAGAAAGCAAAAAAGATTTAAAAGTTCTTTACTTCAATCCCGTATTCCATCAGTGATAACAGATTTGACAGAGTAAAACACAAAATCAACTCCGAAATTAATATTTACACGATTATTTTAATGAAAATTTCAGTGATAATTAATGTTCACAATAAAAAAAACCTCTGAAACTAACGAATCATGCGAAATAACGATTCCTTCAAATTCCGAACGATGCCACATTTCCAGTCTACTGTGCTATGAAAAATCCTAAAACATTCAGCAGACGGCATTACAAGAAACGCTTTGTGTACCCCTCGCTTATTTTCAAACATGCCATCCATACACCGGATTGATGAAAGAGAAACGGCGAACAGACGAACCGTGGGAGGGGGTAGCTAGTGGCTGAGAATCACCGTGCACCGAACTCGCGCCAGAGGGGCGACTGGAGATAAAAAAAAACAGAAAAGAATAAACAATATTCAACTCAGCTACGTCCTGCACTTAAGTTGAAACGTTGTATTCACGATTCACGACACAGCATAAAAGAGAACACAACTGCTCACAGATTTAAAAAAGTAACCCAAGTGCATCTCTTTCACGTATTACCAGGAAAACCTCAGTAAATATCTTAAAATAGTAAATTTAATCATAATAAATTTGGTAAACCGTACAAAATCTCTTGCAAGAATAACTTCATATAAAATTAACTTTGAATAAAAGGACTGATTTCGATACAGTTCTAACAAAAAATGCCAATACCGGTGGTAAACAAACCGTCCGACAAAAAATTATATTTTAAAAATTAGTACCATTTTTTATTCCACACAATACCGCTAATCCGAACTAATTGGGACCAGGACTTGTTCGGATTATCCAAAAAAAGTGTCTATAATTATTGTCCAAAATGAAAGTTGAAGGTTTTCTTAATTTCCTACAACTTTAACCTAAAATCCAAAATAAATTTGACGCTAAATTACACCGTAAGCATTTCTTACTTCACTTTTATGCTAAATTCCATATTAAAGCTGCAGACTTAAAATAACTAACAATTTTTTCACCACGAGAGCACAGCCCCAAGAATTTCAGCAGATATGGCCCTTAGGCCTACACCTATCTTGTAGAGCATAAAAAATTAACTAAATCAGCCGATTTAAAAAAGAATCATAAGAACTGTTTAAAAAAAACCGCAAAATTGAAAATTGTACAAGTAAACTACTACTTCCGGTTGACCGACTTTCGTGAAAATGTTCGTGTCTGTCTACTAGGGGTACATAACTTAAGTTCCAAGTTTCAACTTCGTCCGCTAATTCATTCTTGAGATATTCTCTGTTCACACCCATACCTACACACAAATCAATCGCTAACAACATGTTTTTGAGTTGAAGGGGCTTATGGAAATATGTATTTCTGGTGAAAACTTGATTTCAAAAAATCGACATAAAACAATTTAAAATTTCTTCCAAATACATTCATATAGAAGAGAAAATGAAAATAATTTACACGTTGGATTTGCTATAATATTTTTAGTTTCTCATGCCTATATGAATACATAGGAAGGAAAGTATTGTTACTGTTTTCATGTCGATTTTTCGAATCGAGTTTTCACTGGATATACAAGTTTACAGACACCCTGAACCCAAAAAAAAAACATAATTTTAGCGATTGGTCTATGCGTGTGCGTGCGTGTGTACGTGTGGTGTGAACAAAATATCTCAAGAACGGAACACCGTACAAAGTTGAAACTTGAAATTTAAGTTAGGTACTACTAGAATACCCGACAGGAACATTCTCATCAAAATCAGTCAAACGGAAGTATTAATTTATTCGTGTAATCTTTCACTTTTTGGCGATTTTCTCAAAAAGGGCTTCTACGACTTTTTTTTAAATCGCCTCATTTACTACATTTTTTATACTCTATAATGATAAGAGTAGACGCCATATCTACACACATTTTTGGGAAGGCTGTTCTATAGTAGAAAAAAGGTTTTTTTAAAAGATTGCGGCTTTAATATGCATTTTAGGGTAAAAGTGTATAAATCAAAGTTGTAGAACATTTAAAAACCTACAAATTTTATCCAAAACATTTCTTTGCCTAACGTTTGATTTAAAGGTAATTAGTGATTTTTTGGTTTTTGACAATCTAAAACAAATGATTTTTTTAGATTTCGGCCGTAGTAAGCATTTTACGACAAAAGTGTATAATTAAATTTATAGGAAATTAAAAGATCTATAACTTTTATTTTAAGCATATTTTCCTACAGAGCCTAGTTTAGCGTCAAAATGTTCCGTACTATTAAGCCACACTAAATCTGATTTTAATTTTGCATCATTCACTCATGATTAAAATTAGGTTATGTTTTTTGAGGTTGGGTTTTTGTTTATTTCTGTTTTATTACTGTTGTTGTTGTTTAGGTCATCAGCCGAAAGGCTGGTTTAAACCTCTAGAGGTTTTACTAAGTAAAACAATGAGTGAGGTGGTTTACCATTGCCTTCCTCACTGAGTGAAAAAGTATGCTTATCAGCATGCCGGGCCCTCTGAAAAGCACATATTTTCCACTCTGTAAATTACAACTTCACTTCATTCACCACAGGGTCTGGCTGTATAATGAAATTCATTACTTTCAGAGAAGGTAACTCTGATTAGTGTCTTTTACACCTCTACCTCTTCTGTTCTTAAATGATTCAGTCATTTAATTGGCTGACCATGTGATAAGAAACAGAACTATTTATTTTAGCCCTGCAACGAACAGATTGAGTGTAAATAATTTGACACTCCACCTGTCCGTCATGGGCAGTTATTACTAATATTAGGTTATATTATTCATTTTTCCATTGACAAGAGAAAGTAGTGTGAGTGCTTCATACCAGATTTTATTAATTAAATGTAAATAACTTACAAAAGATCACTAGTTTCGATTAAAACATGAAGAAAAAAATTACAAATCATAAACTTATTAAAATCGTCATGGAAGACGTTTTGAATTTCCTTAAGGAGGTATTTTAAAATTCTCGTACACGGTAGGCCCACACAGAGCTGACGACAAACAACTGTTATTTTAAAAATAAATTTCGATCAGAATCACCCGCAATGAATACCAAACTAATGGAGCTTAATTAAATTCCAAGAGAGATCAATTTGATTCACACGCACAAGCACACACACACACACAAGCACACTTACACAATGTTATTAATTAATTCAACTAAGCGACCAACACTCATACTATATGCGTAAAGCGCACTATCGTTCACTATTAAACATACGCTTCGATAATTCCTCCCTTCCGCTTCAAAATAACAACCCTAGATCAATTTTCACATTAAATACAAGGTGAAATTTGGACACGTAATAAATTTAGAGGAAACGTAATTTAAGCGTACAATAAACTCCTGAAATAACGGCTTTGAATAAAGCGGCAAACACGGTATTTGACTTAAAGCTACACGCGGCATCCGTATGCCGGTCAATAATCAATTATGAAACATTACCTTAAAGAAAAACTATCGACACTAGATTTTTAAATGTGTTGTACTGAACAATGGTAGACCTAATCTTTAAAAATTTTAACACGGGATTTATTCAACAAAAAAAATTTAAGCCCATTTTATAAAATAAATCAGATTGCCTATATTTCCCCAGTAACAGCAATAACCGACGAAAGCCAAATCAAAATCGTTAGATCCGGTTTCAGTGGTTTGTATTTTTTGGATCGTACTTAAGTTCCCTTTAATTTTGAGGCTACATTTTCTACAGTTATAATACAGTTTTTTTACTTTCTCTTGCTTATATGAATATATAGGAAGGAAAGTATTGTTTTCATATCGATTTTTCGAACTCGAGTTTTCACCGGATCTACATATTTTCAGACCCCCTGAACCCAAAAAACATGTTTTTAGCGATTGGTCTGTGTGTTTAAACAGAATATCTCAAGAACGGAACATCGTACGAACTTCAAACTTGAAACCTAAGTTACATACCACTACCGGACCCGACACGAACATTTTCATCAAAATCGGTTAACTGGAAGTAGTAGTTTATTCGTGTAATTTTTCACTTTTTTGCGATTTTCTCAAAAACTGGTCCTACGATTTTATTTAAAATCACCTGATTTATTCAATTTTTTTATTCTCTACAAGATAGGGTAGGCGCCATGTTTGCTACAATTCTTGGTGAGGCTGTTTTTACGTAAAACAATTGTTTTTTTAAGATTGCGGCTTTAATATGCATTTTTGCGCAAAAATTTATATAATAAAAGTTGTAGACCATTTAAAATTCTACAACTTTTATTTCAAACTTTTTTTTGTATAACGCTTAGTTTAACGGTAATTAGCGATTTTCTGTTTTTTCTCACGAAAACGTGTGAAAAATCGATTGTTTTAAGATTTCGGCCTTAGTATGCATTTTATGACAAAAGTGTATATAATTGAATTTATAGAAAATTAAAATATTTACAACTTAGAGCATTTTTCCCTAAAGAGCCTAGTTTAGTGTAAAAGTGACTTTCCGTATTTGTAAGCCGAACTGAGGTTGATTTTAATTTTACATCTTTCACTCATGATTAAAATAAGGTTATGTTTTTTGAGGTTAGGTTTTTGTTTATTTCTAATTTTAGGTTTATTGTTAATTATTTGCATTGGCAAGAGAAAGTTGTGTGAGTGTTTCACACCAGATTTTTACACTACTAATAAGAAAATAAACGACAAAAATAAATAAAATATGCGTTCCTTTTTATCATTAAGTATAATTTATATCTCATAGATAATTATAAGTCAAATACGGAGTTTTTAAACCCCTTTTTTAATATCACTCAATCAAAGCCGTTAGAGCAGTTTTAGAGAAAATTATACTATAGTATCACAGTAAAGTAAAACCCAAATCACGGTTATCCTCTCTGAGAATAATGCATTTCAATTATACAGCCAGACGCTATGAAGAATGAAGTGAAGGTGTCATTTACACGGTGTAAAGTAGATGCTTTTCACAGGGCATGCTGATAAGCATACCTTTCCACTCAGTGAAGAAAGCAAAGGTAAACCACCTACTACTCGTTTTACTTAGTAAAGCCACTAGAGGTTCAAACCAGCCTTTCGACTGATGACCTAAACAACAGCAAGAAAATAAATTATGAATGATATTATACAAATTAAATCTAAAAATAAGAACAATTGTTGATACAGACGGTTTTGAACGAAAATATATCTGATTTATACAGGTATAAAAAAGGATATGGGTTTCCGGAGCGACCGGAAATGCTCCTAATGCTTCACAAAATAAATACTATTCGAAAGTGTGGTAATATAATATTGATAACTATGTGAAATACCCTAAAATATTTGTTATGCCAGTTTATTTACATTACCTTCATGAACGTCCAGAAAACTGCATTGACAATGTCAATTGTCTCAAGACGAATCCTCATCGATTTTTTTTTAATTATCTTTTTTTTTGTTAAGCCTGAAATGCTATTTGAAATTTCCTTTTTATCATTAAGTAAAATTTATATCTCATAGATAATTAGAAGTCAAATACGGAGTTTTTAAACCCCTTTTTTAATATCACTCAATCAAAGCCGTTAGAGCAGTTTTAGAGAAAATTATACTATAGTATCACAGTAAAGTAAAACCCAACCTTTATCATGGGGGTTTATCATGGGGTTTATCATAGGTAGTTTTAAAAAAAACACCTCAAAACCATTTTAATTTTTAACTTAAATTTAAGTACTTTCTGTCTGTAACTTGATGGCCTCCGGCAGAGGGGAGCAATATGCGGATTGTAAAACCATTTCACAAAACATAATTTAGTTTTTTTAAGAAATTGAAACTTGTCGAAAATGACGTACAGTATAATACCGATTATCCGTAGTAATTGGGGGGATAACTATACCGGATAACCGGAAAACACGGATAATACAACCCAATTCGGTCGAGACCACTTACGTCATAAACAAAACCATCAGTTACGCGTATGTTTTCTTCTACTGATTAATACATGTTAATACTATCGGATATCGGAAATAAATAAACAAATTGTATTGAAATAAAAATATTTACTACATAAATTTATATAAGTCTTACCTTAAACTACGTACCAAAAAAAAAAATCACAAAAAATCTGTTATTTTACTTTGTTTCATTTTATGCCGCAATATTTTTTCTTTTATTTTTCTTATATAACCACGAATATGTAAAATGTCCACGTAATCTGTGTCATCCTGATTTTCCATGAAAGTTAGTAATGTTTCGGCACCTGTTAAAGCTTCTTTGCAACTTATTTCAGGAGCTGCTAACGTGCTTGCCTCTCATCACGCGGTCTTGGGTTCGAATCCCACTCGGGCATGGCATTTTTTCATACGTTACAAAAAATTCATTTCATCCTTCACCGTCTGCATTAGCAGCAATTTGCAAAACAGTCGGACGTTAAACCAAAAAAAAAACAAAAATTTCTAGTGATCGCACGGTTAATCCAAACCCCGGTTAAACGATCCACGGAAAATCGGTACTCTACTGTATTTTTATATAACAAAGTATTTCGCATATTTTTTGTTATATAAAATTATCTTAAAAAGCACACGCTTAATGAGATAATGTCGTCTCCCTCACGCTCCTATACAGTTGGTCCAATTTCAATAATTCTTACACTGAAAATTAATTGAAAATTTTCCCTTCATTTCATTTCCTTCATGTGTAATGTTATCTTTAAATACCAAAAAGTTCCTCGCAAGCTGACTTTTTTACGTTGTGTTTCGCGATTTTACAAAATTTATTTATGAACATATCTCGTTATTTAAAAAGTAATGATTTTCTTTTAAATTTTATTGCAACATTGTTTTCCTTAATTATTACAGAACAAACCTGACAAATATTATGTTAATCCGTGAAATAGTTGTTGAACAATGTCGATGTATTTCAAAAAATACTCTTTTTTCTTAAAAAAACAAAACTTGCATTGAATTATACATTATCTCATTAAGCGTGTGTTTTAGAAATAATTTTATAGAACAAAAAACATTCGAAATACTTTGTTATATAATAATACGTCATTTCCGACAAAAGTTAAGTTACTTAAAAAAGTTCGAATTGTTTTCTGAAATGGTTTTACAATCCGCATATTGTTCCTCTCTGCCGGAGGCCATCAAGTTACAGACAGTTACTTTTATACGGATTTGAATACTCGACAGTGGTTACCGGTGTACTCGGAGGGTTCGGGTTCAATTAACCGCACTCTCTCAGGAATATTCGGCCTGAGACTGAACAAGATGACACCTCATTTACACGTCCTACATTATCATCATCATCATCATCATCATCATTTATCTCTCGGCAGGCCACATTGGCGTAGTTCGTAACGTGCTCGCCTCTCATCATGCGGTCTTGGGTTCGAATCCCATTCAGGCACGGCATATTTTCATACGTTACAAAAAATCATTTCATCCGTCACCGTCGGCATTAGCAGTAATTGCAAAACAGTCGGACGTTAAACCAAAAATCATTTATCTCATTGCGTCAAGGTTTTGCATATTGTTTATTTAATTGAACCGATTGCAACGTACAAATTCAGAATTATAGAAAACTAACGAATATTTGTAAAATTTAACTATCTCTGTTGCAGGATGCTCGTTCTACAGGGCTATTCGTGTAAATAAAACTTCCTTAGCCAGAAGGGGTCATGAAACGTGAATTCAGTTGCAAAGGACGGACAAATTTTTTAACATTGAATTAGTTCCTCAATTTATACAGAAGAATCGCGAGAAATTACGAAACCACAAAAAATTCGCTGGTATTTTGTGTGTGCGTGTATATCTATAGAACATACACAAACCTATGAACTCGACTAACCTCTTCTATTCGTCCGTAAAAAGACAACCTTATTATATTTGGTCTGCATTTTGCTTATTTTTCACCTCAACGATTTTACTTCACACCTATAATTTTTTTATAGTTTTAATATTTATTACCACTACAAAAGTTCTATATATTATAATTTTATGGTCATGAATGTCTGAAAGGAACACCTAAAATCATTTTATACCGAACAAGTTACGGTTTAACAAATCGTATAGCTAATTATACCGCTTTATTGGATTTTATAAACAAAAAAATAAAAATAAAAACTGTAAAACTCATCATTTTTTAAATGGAAAATATAACAAAAACCTATAAAATGAATTATTTAAAAATAAAAGGTTCAGCAAACCGCACTAGAGTTCTCGCTCATCTTCAAGCAGTATTTTACTTGGTAACTGTATAAATTTATTGGTGGTAATCTTTAAAATTCTCATCTTTCATTTTTCATTGTTTGTCTTGTCTGTCTGTTTGTTCGTCCGTCTGTCCGTCACACCCAGATATCAGAAACTACAAGAGATAGCAACAAACGGTTTTCGGATACGAAATCTACACAAAAAGTTAGTAAGTTAAAATTGGGTTTGAAGTTCCGGTTTCGACCCAAATTAGAAGTTTGAAGCAACTCAAACCGGTTTGAAGTAACCCAAACCAGAAGTCAAGAAACCGAAGTCGGAATTTGGAAACAAAAATAGTGTCATACGATTCCTCTTAACGAGTAGTTACAGAAATCAATAATGGTTTTTAGTCAAATGTAAGCCTTTTTAAAAATTGCCACCAACCATGTTTTTGCGATTGTCTCAAAAACGGCCCTACGATTTAAAAAAAAAATGCCTCACAACATTTTTATACCGTAGCTACAAGATAGGGTAGGTCCACTGAAACTCAAATAGGCTGTGTTCTCGAGGTAATTTTTTTTAAGGTTTAAGATTGAGTACTACATAACAAAAGTTATAGAATACTAAAAAAACCTACAATTTATTTCTAGAATGTTTTTCTGACAGGGGAGAGTCAAATTATTTACTCTTAATCTGTTCGTTGCAGGGCTAAAATAAATAGTTCTGTTTCTTATCACACGGTCAGCCAATTAAATGACTGAATCATTTAAGAACAGAAGAGGTAGAGGTGTAAAAGACACTAATCAGAGTTATATCCTCTGA
This sequence comes from Catonia carolina, assembly GCA_035578175.1. NCBI lineage: Eukaryota > Metazoa > Arthropoda > Insecta > Hemiptera > Achilidae > Catonia > Catonia carolina. Next base: position 57,298,286 of record JAQMRL010000007.1, read on the forward strand.
AAGTAATGAACTTCATTATACAGCTAGATCCTGAGGTGAATGAAGTGAATGTGTCATTTGCGGAGTGGAAAATATGTGCTTTTCAGAGGGCCCGGCATGCTGATAAGTGTACTCTTCCATTCAGTGAGGAAGGCAATATGTAAACCACCTCACTCCTCGTTTTACTACGTAAAACCTCTACAGGTTTAAACCAGCTTTTCGGTTGATGACCTAAACAACAATGTTTCTCTACAGAGCTTAGTTTAGCGTCAATCAGTAATTTTCCGTATTTTTAAGCCCTACAGAAGGTCGATCTTTATTTTGCGTCATTCACTTATGATTAAACATGGTTAAGGCTATATGTTTCATTATGACAAGAAAAAGTCGTGTGAGGGTTCCACACCAGATTTTTATTATTAATGAACTTTCTTTGAGTATTTCAGATCTCAGGATACCTGAATAGCAAACTTAACCAAAAAACCAATTAACCGGTGTTGTGTACGTGTGCTAGAAATGACTGTAAATTGCTAACGACAATAATGATAAGCAAGCGTACAATTTAGTTTACACAAGCGCACGCGCTTTGAACACTAACAAGCTTAACTCCCCCACCCCCAGTCAAGAAGGGTGACTATTAAAGTAATACACAAAATCGCTACGGAACATTAAAAAAACAATTCATAAAAGGGCGGTACACCACGTTAAATTTCTCGTTAATCTTAAACAAATATTTTATGACCGTTACAGATCCATATGGCATAATATTATGCTAATTATTCCCGGCTAAGGAATAATTCTAAAATTTATTTTTTCACTACAATAATATATAATTGTATGCAATCAACGCGGAAAGAAATAATTCTAAAACGGATTCCTACATTAACTTGCAAATTATCATAAATTGAATTAATCATTGAAAAAAGTTATCACATAAAATAATTATAGCGTTTTAAATTATCTTTCATTTTAATTATAAATTGTTTGCAGCAAATTTACTGTAAATCAGTAATTAAACAACCCGATTTTGAATGAGTTTTCGAACAACCTTAGAATTACGGCTAAACTAGGCGTTGCGTCGTGCAAACAAACTTTACACACAAAATTTTTTAGTATTTTTATTTATTTATTTTATCCCTAATATGTGTACGTAGCAATCTGTTAAATTCAGAACAATAAGCAACCCCGTGACCCAATGAGATGAAAGATGATGTTTAAGACGAATAAATCAGGTGTAGTCTTGTACAGACTCAGGGCGACCATTCCTGAGAGAGTATGGTTAATTGAACCCCAACCATCAAAGTACACCGGTAACCACTGTCTTGTATTCAAATCCGTATATAAGTTAACTACTTTTACCAAGATTTGAACCAGGAACCTTAGTCTCCGAAGTATTATCATTAACTCTAATTTTTATTATGGAACGTTCGCGCTAAAATACACCGTAGGTGTTAAAATTTAAAAAAAATTGGTTTTTGAACGAAGGCCTAGCAAACATTTTCATCAATAACACATAACTTTAGAATAGTTGTAACATAGTTCGTGATTATTCTAGTAATGGTTCATAGGTTGTTTATTTTTGTATAAGTTGCCTTCATTAAGAAATTGTGTATTGAATGGGCTGGAGTGTGTTAAACAAGGATAGTGAATTGCGATGAACGAGATGTTTTGAAAATGAATTCTAAGAAATCGGATGTAGTAAAGACGTTTGTTTATTGTTTTGATTCCTTCTAGGAGGAAAGTGCCAGAATAACGGCTAAGAGTTTTGAATGTTTGGGCAACTATTAGACCGCAGATATAAACGATTTAACGCCTTTGTAGTCGGCAAGTCATGAGTTGAACTGGTGAATGAAAATATGTTATCCAGCCAATCAAAATAGTGTCATTGCAGAACCGGTGCTCAGTTCTAAGAACAGTAATCTATTGTAAGTCAAGTTCGTTTCTTAAGTTTTTTTTAATTGATTTACCTATATAATTGTAAAATGTGCTGTAGATGGTTTCTATGATTAATTGGAAGGAGACCCGTTAATTCCTTTTGTTGTTGTTGTTTAGGTCATCAGCCAAAAGGCTGGTTTGAACCTGTAGAGGTTTTACTAAGTAAAACGAGGAGTGAGGTGGTTTACCATTGCCTTCCTCACTGAGTGGAAAAGTACGCTTATCAGCATGCCGGGCCCTCTGAAAAGCACATATTTTCCACTCTGCAAATGACACCTTCACTTCATTCACCACAGGGTCTGGCTGTATAATGAAATTCATTACTTTCAGAGAAGATAACTCTGATTAGTGTCTTTTACACCTCTACCTCTTCTGCTCTTAAATGATTGAGTCATTTAATTGGCTGACCATGTGATAAGAAACAGAACTATTTATTTTAGCCCTGCAACAAACAGATTGAGTGTAAATAATTTGACACTCCATCTGTCTGTTATGGGCAGGTAATTCAGGTAATTCCTTTTAATAAAGGCTTAAGGGAATCGGCCGGGATAGAAGGCTAGTGTCCTATCCACACATTCACGCTGTATAGTCTGTCATTAACCGTGGGACCGCTTATCAGCATGATGACCGTCTCATGGTGAACGAAACTGGAAGGGCTGCCCACCCCACCCTGGCAGACGGTGGCTTCGGGCCAACCAAAATAGCTGAAAGCAATTGTGAACTACAGGTTATTCTGTCTAATTGGAATTATCGTGGAGAAACTCCCTTCATTTATGATTTTGGTTAGGCTTACTTAGTACATGCAGGTCTTCAAGAGCTTTGTGAACTTAAAAATATGATGGCGTCCTCTATGGTAAAACATTCCGGAGGTAAACTAGTCCTCCGTTCGGATCTCCGAGTGAGGACTGTCAGATGGGACATGATCAAAAAGATAAAGACAAATATCTGGGGTGTTGTAGATATGAAACGACTTGCGCAAGATAGAAAAACTAGAGAATTGCATTAAAAACCAGTCGAGAGACTGACGAAAAAAATAGTAAAATAAATAATTAACTGAAATAAGTTGTTTATTAATTAATTAATCCCGAACAAACATAGTCTTAGATGATACAATATGATCACTCCTTCAACAAATAGTGACAAATAGTGACAAATATAGTGTCAAATAGTGACAAGAGAGTACTATTTTGCTGACACAGTCATCACAGTACGTCAATCACAAGATCACATGAGTAATAAATAAATGTTGAACTAGATAATGGAAAAATATACCTACATATATAATTTAATTAAAGTCATTTAATGTAATTATAATAACCGCATCGTTTTTATTACGATTGTTTGTTTTTATTTTGAATTAATTAAAAGTTAGTTTAAATGTAAGGAACAGTAAAGATATAAACAGAACGTTGTGTTGGATAAAATCGATGAAATAGTACTTATTATAATATTAGTAGTAATAGTTTTTTTTTTTACTTTTGAGACCTCATAGGATCACTTTACTTCAAGTTTAGGTCTGTTCCAGTGTTGGGGTTTCTTTGAAAAGCGCGCTCTCTTAAGTGTGGCTTCCTTTCGCTTGGCCCACATTTTCTTAAAACGTTCCGATCTCTATTTCCGGTCTTCGTCGGTAAACACCCTGTTGTACACTCTTCTGGTTTTTTGTTCGAATGTCACCATATTAGTCTTGACTAGTTGGCTGTACTTAGCTGATTTTGTTAGCAGGTCTTGTTTAGTGATTCCAACTTCCCCCACATCCCGCTGTACATCCTTCAGCCACCTAGGTCTCGACACCTTATTCCAAAAATGGTTGATCAGATATTGAAAAACAAAAATGGAATAAACCGAAAAACATAATGGATCTAACCAATTCAGACAACTGATTACTAATTTGAAGGGCTTCCATGAAGAGCAAAAACAGAACAGAAGATGTATGGAAGAAAGAATAAAAGCCTATAGTTAACGAATGCTGAGAGTGTTAGCTGCAAAATGAGGACCAGAAATGTCTTAATTCGTTTCACGTGATCTAAAATTGATCATACTTGGGAATATACCTTGGAATACTTTAAAAATATTTTTATTCGGTGATCTGTTTTTGCTCTTCACGGAAGCCGTTAAATTCCGTATTTAATTGTCTCAATTTGGTTCGATTCGTTAAGTTTTTTCGGTATATTCCGGTTTTCTCAATACTCTTTCTTACTTATTTAAATCATTTATCCGACACCTTAGGTATATTGTTAAGTATCTTAAATTTTTTTTGTCAACCGGTTGTAGTCTAATGTATACAGGTGCCAGTAAAATTTTAGTCTTCGTTTTCTAATCGTTTCCTTTAATCGTTCATTTTCCTTCTACAGTCATCTCGACTTCGTGACCTATATTGAACGTCTCTTGTCTTCGGAGCCATTAGCCCGTTGAGGATCAAATTTCTCAAATTTCTCTGCTTCTCTTAAACCACCCTTACCGGTTATTTCACGTCCTAAAATGCTCATTAAGGCCGTAATCTTAAAAAACACATTTTTTACCACGAGACCCACCTTTTGAATTTCAGCGCTTATCCTATACTTTAGAGCATAAAAAATTAGTATATGAGGCGATTTAAAAAAAAAAACAATCGTAGAGCCGTTTTTTAGAAAATTCCACGAATAAACTAGTACTAGTATTTTTGCAGTTCACCACTTTGATAAAAATGTTCGTGTCGGGTCCCCTTGTCCGGCCTACTTAACTAAAGTTCCAAATTTCAACTTTGTACGATAATCCGTTCTTAAGATATTTTGTTCATATAGACAAACAGCAATCGCTAAAAACATGTTTTCTGGGTTTAGAAGACCTTAAAACGATTACTTTTCTTCCCTTTATATTCATATAGGGCAAGAGAAAGAAAAAACAAACAAGTAAAAAATTTACTTTTTCGAACATGTATAAATACCTAACTATAATGTATCATTCAGTGTTAAACTAGGTTTAAGTGCTTTGGTTATAAAAACCAAGAAAAAGAGAAACAATGTACTTAAATTCATAGAAATTAGTCAATAACAAAAAAATTATGCCTCCCTTTAACTTTTTTTAATTAATTTATTTAGTTAAATATAATAAATACAATTGATTACTATACTAAGCTATAAAGAATATTTTTAACTAAATATACTTATACGCAAAAACTCTTCTTCACGAAGAGTACTGTCCGGCGCATAGGATTACGTGTACGAAAAAAAATTATTTAAAAAAAATCATAAATACTAATAACTACTATTAAAAAAAATACTATTATAAAATCTAAAATGGGTACAAGAATTACGTTAAACAGTTGTTTTTAAAAACATTGAACACAAATGATAAATACCATTAAATTTATAAAAAAATATCAATAATAATAATAATTTTAATAATAATAAGGCCTTCGAGCCAGCCCAGTCAGTCAGCTGGTAGAAAGTCGCTATTATTTGTTAAGTAACACCGGTTGGGCAAGCGACTTTGTAACTCATGTCTCATCCACGTCAAAAAAAAAAATACAGCAAAAAGCAGTGATCAAATTGGGTAGTTGTCAACAATGTACAGTTCCCGATTAATTAAAAAAAATAACAATAATTTTTTTTTAAAACACCTTATAAGTTTACGTACATTTTTGTAATAACAGAGAATAAAAATTTCTTTTGCACTTCAAATAAAAGTTAAACAATGAGATTGGTATTTATTTTGGTTAGGTTAAATGTGGTACCTGTGAGTGTGTAATTAGGGATATATCCTTCAGGGTTTATTATTTTAATCGAGTAAAATAAAAATACAGGAGTGTAATAAAAATATATTTAAACAGGTAAGGTGTTATTTAACATTGTAATATAAACAGCAATATAAATGTTCAAAGTTCATGAATCCTGGGGGCAAACACAGAAAATGATGCAAAATAAAATAAATAATAATTACGAGAACAGCAATGTTTACAATATGATACAAAACGTTTGACTTTCTCTACGCAAATAAACACATAACACCATACCTCTCTGACTCACTCCCATATTATAAAATCTCCTGAACTATATAACCCAGAAACTTGAAAATTGATACGTAGGTTCCATTTTGGTTGTAAAAATCTATACTTCAAAAAAACAAAATAAAAAAATCCATTTTCACGAGACGACGCGCCTCATGGCTGGTGGCTATTTTTAAAAAGGCTAACCTTTGACTAATGGCAAAAACCATTAATGATTTCTGTATCTATTCTTCAAGAGGAATCGAATGACACTATTTTTGTTTCCAAATTTCAAATTTGATTCCTTGACTTCCTGTTTTGGCCCACTTCCGGTCGATACCAGAACTTTAAAACCAATGATTTCTGTATATACTCTTCAAGAGGAACCGAAATCCACTATTTTTGTTTCCAAATTTCGAACTTAATTCCTTGACTTCCTGTTTTGGCCCACTTCCGGTCGATACCAGAACTTCAAAACCAATGATTTCTGTATATACTCTTCAAGAGGAACCGAAACCCACTATTTTTGTTTCCAAATTTCGAACTTGATTCCTTGAATTCCGGTTTTGGTCCACTTCCGGTCGATACCAGAACTTCAAAACCAATTATTTCTGTATACGAGGGGGTACCCAAAAGAAACCGGAATTATTTTTTAAAACTATTTATTTTTAATTTTTTTACAAAAGAACCTTATCCCCTTCAAAATACTCTCCATTACAACTAATACATTTGTCCCACCGGTGCTTCCACTGTTCAAAACATTTTTTGTACTCCTCTTCAGTGATGGCTGCCAGCTCATCCGTCGTTTTTTTCTTGACATCATCAACGTTGTTAAATCGGAGACCTTTCATGCCCCTTTTCATGCGTGGGAACAAGAAAAAATCACACGGAGCCAGATCGGGTGAGTACGGTGCGTGTGGTAGCAAAACCATGCCGTTTTTCGCCAAAAACTGGGTAACCGAGATTGCCGTGTGTGCAGGCGCGTTGTCGTGGTGGAAAAACCAGTCCCCTGTCTGCCACAAATTAGGTCTTTTACGACGAATGCTGTTTCGTAGTCTTCTCAACACTTCAAGATAAAAAGCTTGATTTACCGTCTGGCCTGGTGGAACGAACTCTGAATGGACAATTCCCCTCACATCAAAAAAACAAATCAGCATTGTTTTGATGTTCGATCTGACTTGACTACTTTTTTTTGGTCGGGGTGATAATGAAGTCTTCCATTGACTGGATTGTTGTTTGGTTTCTGGGTCGTACCCATAGCACCAAGACTCGTCACCCGTAATGATCTTTGACATGAAATCTGGATCAGTTTCAAGCTGTTGTTTCAAATCACTACACGTTTCAATTCGACGTTCCTTTTGAGTGTCTGTCAGAACCCGAGGCACAAACTTGGCAGCGACTCTTTTCATTGTCAAGTCTTCTGTTAAAATGCGTTGGACTGAGCTCCAAGATAACCCACTAACCTGTGATATTTGGTCAATGGTCTGTCGTCGGTCTGTTCGTACAATTTCTTTCACTTTCACAACATTTTCGTCTGTTCGGGAAGTCGACGGTCGTCCAGAACGAGGTTTGTTCTCAATCGACATGTCGCCATTTTTAAAGCGCAAAAACCACTCGTACACTTGGGTTTTTCCAATAGCGTCGTCTTTGTAAGCTGTGTTCAACATTACAACTGTTTCCGTGGCGTTTTTACCGAGCAAGAAGCAAAATTTCACAGCCGCACGTTGTTCATTAAAACTTGCCATCATGAAAAACGACACGAGCACAAAACAGCACTAGCGAGAACAATCACTGCACGAGAACAGAACAAGCTAGATCAACGAACAAAATGGCATTGAACTGGCAATGAGTAGCGCTACAAGCAGCCTAGTGGCGGGAATTTGTACTGCACAAGCTCCGCCCACAGCAGAGCTATTCCGGATACTACTATTCAAGAGGAACCGAAACCCTTTATTTTTGTTTCCAAATTTCGAACTTGATTTATTGACTTCCAAATTTGGCCCACTTCCAGTCGATACCGGAACTTGAAACCCAATAATTTCTGTATATCTACTCATTACGAGGAATTAAGAAGAAGTACCTCGTAGAGATAATACAAGATAATAATAAAAGTGAAAATGAAGCGAAAACAGACGAGGAAAGATGACCGGTGCTCTCCGAATACCTCGCCTTTTGTATAAGAAAACACTCTCAAGAAAAGCAAAGATTAGACATTAAAATACTGTGATAAAACCTGCATCTCAACCCGAGTGGGTACCTTAGAATGACCGGGAAAGCTGATCTACAAGAAGCAGAGAAATTTGAGAGAAAGATCCTCCGCAAGATAATGGGTCCGAAGATAGTAGACGAACAATATAGGTTACGAGGTCGAGAAGAACTGTACAAGAAAATAAACAATTCGAAAAAGAAGATTCAAATTTTACGGACACTTGTATAGAATGGATGACAACCACTTGACAAAACAAATTTTTAAGATACTAAACGATAGACCTAAGGTGTCGGACAAATGATTTAAAGAATTCAGAAAGGATATTGAGAAAATCGAATTAACTGAGAAAACTTAAAGAACCGAACCAAATTCAGTCAATTAATTACGGACTTAAAGGGATTACATGAAGAGTAAAAAAAAGAACACCAGGTAGACAGAAGAAAGAAATAAAGCCTACAGTGAGCGAATGCTGAGAATGTGGCCTAAAAAAAGAGCTTTCAGAAACGTCTTAAGTCACCTTACGTGGTCTAAAATTGCCATATGATAAAAAAGTAAGAGTAAAGCTCTTAAGAGCAAGAGTAAGAGTAAAGAGTATATGAGTAAAGTAAGAATAAAGCTGATATTAGGTCAATTTAAAATAGGAAACAATAAATAATCTGTAAAAGTAGCTTTAGTTATATCTTAAAAAATTGCCATTGTTAGAAACTATAAGTAGCCATTGGGTTTTATTTTTCTTATGATAATTTTGTAATCGTTAGATAGTTTAAGATTGAATAAAAATACATTTAAAAAAATTTAAACATCAATTCAATTGTATCATGTATTACATAAAATGTATTGGTTATGAAGTCAGGTAAAACAAACAAAATAGCATCGTCCTAAGATAAGACTCTTTTCTTCTATCCTGTATTAAAAATGTTTGAACATTATTTACAGTAAAATTATAAAAACATTATGTCACATCCGATTTATACAATGATGAAAATAATGAACCCTTTCAAAAATCAAAGATGTTCTATATTTTAAAAGTAATAAAATTACTCCAACTTTTTCTTATAATTAACACAATATTAAGTTATTCTAGGATCTGATTTATCCCTATTTCACAGGGGATTCATACTGATCACAAAAAATATCTATTTTCAAATTAATTTTTTTTTTTTTACTTTCTCTTCCCCTGTTGTTTAGGTCATCAGCCGAAAGGCTGGCTTGAACCTCTAGAGGCTTTACTAAATAAAATGAGGAGTGAGGTGGTTTACAATTGCATCTAACTTCCACCCTGAAAATGACACCTTCACTTAATTCACCGTACGGTATAGCTATATAATGAAATGCTTTATTCGCAGAGGAGGTAACTCTGATTAGTGTCTTTTACACCTCTACCTCTTCTGTTCTTAAATGCTTGTCATATAACCATGTGATAAGGCTGAACAGAATAACAAATATGTTATTATTATGTCATAAGTACCATGAGATAACAAATAGCCCTGGAACTAGCAGATCGAATGCAAATAATTTAACACTCCACCTGCCTGTTTGGACATTTTTAAACTATATTAACAATATATTATCATAACCCTAATGTGTGTACGTTGCAATCTGTTCAATTTATGAACAATAAACAACCCCATGACCCAATGTGATGAGGTGGAAGTGTCTTGTACAGACCCAGGCCGACCATTCAAGAGATGTATGGTTAATTGAACTTTAACTATCAAAGTACATCAGTAACCACTGTCTATTCAAATCCATATAAAATTAACTACCTTTACTGGGATTTGAACCACAGAACTTTTGTCTCGGAAAATAAGCTGATTCACGGACACAATTTTACCACTAAACCAACCTAGCGGGTTATATGAATATATAGAAAAGGAAAGCATTGTTTTCGGGAAGGACCCGACACGAATATTTTCATCAAAATCGATCAACCGAAAGAAGCTGTTTATTCGTGCGATTGTTCACTTTTTGCGATTTTTTAAAAAATTGCTTCATTTAGCCTACTACATTTTTTATACTCTGCAAGATATGGTAAGCGCCATGTCTGCTGAAGTTTATGGGAGACCTGTGCTCTCGTGGTATGTAATATACAAGAAAATATGGTAAGACATTAATTTAAAATCATGTATTTATAAATGTGAAACGAGCGTAGGTTATTAATAATACAATATGCACACTTATAATCTTTTCTATTACCGAAACGTTTAAATTTGGACATCACAACTTAGGAACCGTTCGAACGCGTCAAACGTAGTTATGTAATATAAATTAAATGCCAAAGTTTCCTTTTTCACAACTACAGTTTCGGCATTCAATCAAAACACGTGTCAAAAATGATTCATGAATTTTTACTTTCTCTTGCCTATATGAATATATAGGAACGAAAGTATTGTTTTCATGTCGATTTTTAGAAATCGATTTTTCACTGGATCTACACGTTTTCAGACCCCCTGAACCCAGAAAACATGTTTTTAGCGATTGGTCTGTGTGTGTGTGTGTGTGTGTGTGTGTCTGTGTGTATACAAAATATCTCAAGAACGGAACATCGTAGGAACTTGTAACTTAAGTTACATACCGATACCGGACCCGACACGAACATTTTCATCAAAATCGGTCAACCGGAAGCAGTAGTTTATTCGTGTAATTTTTCACTTTTTTGTGATTTTTTCAAAAACTGGTCCTACGATTTTTTTAAAATCGCCTGGTTTACTAAATTTTTTATGCTCTACAAGATAGGATAGACGCCATATTTGCTGAAATTCTTGGTGAGGCTGTTTTCACGTAAAAAAATTGTTTTTTAAGAATACGGCTTTAATATGCATTTTAGCGCAAAAATGCATTAAACAAAAAATGTAGAGAATTAAAAATCACAAAACATTTATTTTAAACATTTTTCTGTATAACGCTTCTTAGTTCAGCGGTAATTAGCAATTTTCTGTTTTTTCTCACGAAAACGTGTGAAAAATCGATTTTTTTTTAAGAATTCGGCCTTAGGGCCTTATTTTATTTTACGACAAAAATGTATAATAAAATTTATAGGAAACTAAAAGATGTACAACTTTTATTTGAAGCATTTTTCTCTACAGATCCTAGTTTAGCGTGAAAGAGTGATTTTCCGTATTTTTAAGCCAAACTGAGGTTGATTTCCATTTTGCGTCTTTCACTCACGATTAAAATAAAGTTATGTTTTTTGAGGTTAGTCTTTTTGTTTATTTCTAATGTTTTATTACTAATGTTAGGTTATATTTGTCATTGGCAAGAGAAAGTTGTGTGTGTGTTTCACACCAGATTTTTAATTTTAAAACAAGAGTGTTTAGTAAGTTTGCTGCACTAGAAAACTACCCTTAATCAATCTTTGCGCATAAATCATAAACAACGAATGTTCCCCTTGTGAAATAAAAACAGTGGTACCAACCTTTGTAAAAACGTTTTTTGTAATCTAATTTTGTCCGCCCTAAAATTATTCAAACAAAGGAAAAGTTCAAACGCAACAAACATAACGAAAGAAAATTTAAACGCTATATTTGTTTCAAGTATTTATTAATAGGCCAATTGTTTTATGTGTTAAATTAATTGAAACAACTAGCAAAACAAAGCCGATTGCAATCAAAAATTACAAAGGGCTCTAGAAAATTGCTTTTGGCAATATTTTCCACAAAAATATAAAATGTTGAAGCATTCGGAATGATGAAAAGGTTTGCTAATAGTTTACGTGTAATATTTATAATGTGTTACTTTTTTGTTTCCAGTTTTTCCCGGAATTAGTTTTTAATTATAACTAAATATCAGCCATTTTTTTAAGTTTTTACGTTTATTATATGATAGCTTCTATTATTATCTCGAACCGTATCTTTACTTGATTTTTCGTTTTACCACGATTTTTTTTTGATTATTTTTACCAAAACTGCGGCCTTTGTTTACATTTTACGGAAGTGTATATAATTAGAGCTATTGAAAAATAAAAAAACCTACAATTTTAAAATATAGACCTACAAAAAAAGGTAGGTGGAGTGTTAAATTATTTGCACTCGATCTGCTAGTTCCAGGGATACAAAATATATTTCTGTTTCTTATCACATGATCAGCCAATTGTATGACTGAATCATTTAAGAACAGTAGAGGAAGAGGTGTAAAATACACTAATCACAGCTATCTCCTCTGAGAGTAATGAATTTCATTACCCAACCGGACCCTGTGGTGAATGAAGTGAAGGTGTCACTTGCAGGGTGGACAGTAAATGCATTTTAGAGCTGAGGGCATGCTGATAAGCATACTTTTCCACTCAGTAAAGAAAGAAATAGTAAACCACCTCACTCCTCGTTATACTTAGGAGAGTCGCTAGAGGTTCAAAGCAGCCTTTCGGGTGATGACCTAAAACAACAACAAGTAGAGTACAAAAATATTAATGAATTGTAAGTACAGACTGCAGTTTTGTAATAAAAATAGCCCGTTTTTTTAATAAAACTCTTAATAGATTGTTGAAAATTGTGCAAATAGTTTAAATCGTAATAATTTATAATAACTTGAAGTATTGAAATATTTTACCAAACATTATACACTGGAGCGTCAGCTATCCGAACTAATTGGGACTAGAGTAGTTCTGATAATCAAATACGCTAAATACTGTAATTTAATACACTGTACTGGGTACCGTAATATTGTATGCCTAATATAAACCAAGTGTTTAATAGGTAATGAAGGTAACATAAACATTAGTTTTAAAAAAAACACTAATTTATTGCGTTTTTGGTATTTATTGAAAATTTAAAGTAGGGCAATATTACAAAAACAAACGGAAAAATACGGAATTTCAAAACCGAATAAATTAACAACAAAACTACCGTGAAATCCTTTATGAAATATTTTTGACGCACTTGTACATACTGTACTGTTTTCTTTAAAAAAACCCTTGAATTTTCTTTTGAACTAAGACTGAACTTATTTTTGTAGCAGCAGCTCCCCGATTCATTTAGTTAGAATGCTTGAGCAGCACTAAATTCAGGTTGTTGTTTGCACTACAGCATTGCAGTGTTTAGGTTTAGTAAAGGCCTCTGTGTGAGTAAATAAGTATTTTTTTTTTTTTTACTTTCTCTTGCCTATATGATAGGAAGGAAAGTATTGTTTTCATATCAACATGTCGATGGCACTGCATTTCATTGTGTTACACGTTGCTAGTGGCTAAATTTTTTGAATTTATTTCCTTCATGAATATATAGGAAGGAAAGTATACTTTTTATGTCGATTTTCCGAAATCGAGTTTTCACCGGATATACAAGTTTTCAGACCCCCTGAACCCCAAAAACATGTTTTAGCGATTGGTCTGTGTGTGTGTGCGCGTGCGTGCGTGCGTGCGCGCGCGCGTGTGTGTGTGACAGAATATCTCAAGAACGAAACATCGTACGAAGTTGAATCTTAGAACATATGTTAGATACTACTAGAGACCCGACGCGAACATTTTCATCAAAATCGGTCAACCGGAAATAGTAGTTTATTCGTGCAATTTTTGACTATTTTGCGATTTTCTCGAAAACGGCTCCTAGGATTGTTTTTAAAATCGCCTCATTTGCTACAGTTTTTATGCTCTACAAGATAAGAATAGGCGCCATGTCTGCTGAAATTCTTGGGGAGACTGTTCTCTCGCAGAAAAAATGATTTTTTTAAGATTGCGGCCTTAATATGGATTCTAGCGCAAACGTGTATACAATAAAGTCGTAGAAAATTTAAAAACCGTCAACTTTTATTTCAAACATGTCTTTGTATACCGCTTATTTAGTGATTTACTGTTGTTTTTTTCATGAAAATCTGTAAAAAATTAATTTTTTAAGATTTCGGCCTCAGTATGCATTTTACTACAAAAGCGTATAATAAAATTTACAGTAAATTAAACGACCTACAACGTCTATTTTAAGCATTTTTTTCTACAGGGTCAAGTTTAGCGTGATTTTCCCTTTATTAAGCCAAACTGAGGTTGATTTTCGTTTGGCATCATTCACTCACGATTAAATGAGGAGGTTATGTTTTTTTGAGGTTAGTTTTATTGTTTATTTCTAATGTTAGGTTATATTGTTCATTAGTTTTATTGGCAAGATAAAGTTGCGTGTGTGTTTTACACTAGATTTTTTCCATCGGTGGTGGTTCGGATAATTGACGCTCCTGTATCTCTAGGATTTTCGTTTTTAGTACAAGTTATCCAGTAAGAATAATGCTGCTGAGAAAATAGGATTATTATTTAGACCGATTGTTAACAAAGCAAGTCTGTAGTTCAGTTAGGATAAAATGGATCAGAATTCTTTGTCGTTGATATTTTTTCTGGGGGCAGATGTACGGGTACAGGAAACCGATCGTAGCAAAGTGGCATAAACGATGACATTAATGAAGGTTTAGCCCCTGATCAGGAACAAACGTGAGGTCGGGGGTTCGGCAGCATTCGGAGTTCAGTGAGAGAGAGAGGTACAACAAGCAAACCAAGCAACTGTACAAATCGATAACACGGTCCCCATGGCCAGTCAGACAAAAGCCCGGGCGGGCGCGATCTCACCTCTCCTTCCTTCAGCCCACATCCGCCACTGCCTCTGCCCTCTGCCGCTGCCACTGCCGCCGTTCCTCTTTCCAAACCCTTACTACATCTACTCGTTCACATCCACAATAATTCTACTACTCCCTTCCCAGTTTCCCGGCCGGCGCAAGCCACTTCTATGTCTGCTTCTAATTTCATTACGACACCGTTTTAGTTGAATTACGCTATTTACCTATTATAAATTAAAATTATTTGTCCACGGGTCTACAGAAAACTATTCATGATTCCATCATAAACACTAAAACGCACCGATCAAATTCACTACAATATTCTAAAACAAAAAAAACTGGTGTAAAACAGTCTCACAAACTTTCACTTGTTGTTTGTTGTTTAGATCATCAGCCGAAAAGCTGGTTTGAACCTCTAGAGGTTTTACTAAGTAAAACGAGGAGTGAGGTGGTTTACCATTGCCTTCCTCACTGAGTGGAAAAGTACGCTTATCAGCATGCCGGGCCCTCTGAAAAGCACATGTTTTCCACTCTGCAAATGACACTTCACTTCATTCACCACAGGGTCTGGCTGTATAATGAAATTCATTACTTTCAGAAGAGATAACTCTGATTAGTGTCTTTTACACCTCTACCTCTTTTGTTCTTAAATGATTCAGTTATTTAATTGGCTGACCATGTGATAAGAAACAGAACTATTTATTTTAGCCCTGCAACTAACAGATTGAGTGTAAATAATTTGACACTCCACCTGTCTGTTATGGGCAGAACTTTCACTTGCCAACGCAAATAAATAACAATAATCCTAACATAAGTAATAAAACATTAGAAATAAACAAAAAACTAACCTCAATAAACGCAACCTGATTTTAATCATGAGTAAAAGACGCAAAATGAAAATCAACCGTCTCCGTTACTGGAATGAATGTGGCAAAAAGAATGGATGTGTGAATAAAAATCATATAAAAATTTTATTCTTTTTTAAAAATACAGTATTATTACTGGAAATTAATTTTCTTTTTCGTGGTTTCAAATTATTTGTTTTGCTTTCTTTTAAAGGAGTCCGCATCTCTATTTTATGGCACGTGAATATTTTTTTCTATTCCTTTAGAACAAAAACATATTAGATACATATTGCTTTTTTCAAATTATTTGTCCACGGGTCTACAGAAAACTAAACCGACTTTCATGATTCCATCATAAACACTAAAACGCACCGATCAAATTCACTACAATATTCTACAAAAAAAAAACATGTGTGAATTAAAATCATATAAAAATTTTATTCTTTTTTAAAAATACAGTATTATTACTGGAAATTAATTTTCTTTTTCGTGGTTTCAAATTATTTGTTTTGCTTTCTTTTAAAAAAGTCCGCATCACTATTTTATGGCACGTGAATATTTTTTTCTATTCCTGAGGAACAAAAACATATTAGACACATATTGCTTTTTATTCCCTTACCAGAGATGAACTGGAATAAGAAATGAAACTTGCCAATAAGGGATTGTTAAACCCATTCAATATTAGAGGATTAAAGAACGGTGTAAAGATAAACTGTCTCGTTTTACCAGACGACCTAGCAATCGTTTCTAGAAACACGGAAACAGCAATAGAATAAATCAACGTGGTAAGAGAACAACCAGAAAAGTAGGATACAGAATTATTTCGAGAAAATTAAATATACAATGAACATTAAAACAGCCCCACGTCACTTGAAGACACAATAGGCTACAGAAAAACTGCGAAAGTCGACACCTTCAAGTACCTCGGGGAGGAAATAGAACCAAAGACCAGCGAAAGAAAAGCGGAATAGCTACAGAAAAATTGGGATAGTGGACACCTTCAAGTACCTCGGGGAGGAAATAGAACCAAAGACCAGCGAAAGAAAAGCGGTATAGCTACAGAAAAATTGGGATAGTGGACACCTTCAAGTACCTCGGGGAGGAAATAGAACCAAAGACCAGCGAAAGAAAAGCGGAATAACAACAGACGTAGGAAGATGGCCGGTTCACTCCGAAGAAATCACCACTTGTTTAAAAAAACACTTCCAAGACAAGCCAAGATTAGACATTATAATACTTACTGTGATAAACCCTGTGCGTGTGTATGCGAGTGAGTGCCTTAGAATGACCGGGTAGGCTGGTCTAAGAGAAGCAGAGAAATTTGGGAGATAGATCCTCCGCAAGATTATGAATCCGAAGATAGTAGACGGACAATATAGGTTACAGGTCGAGAAGACTTCACAAGGAAGATGAATGATTAATGGAATTATTAGAAAAAGAAGACTAAAATTTTATGGACATCCGTAGAGAATGGATGACAACCAGTCGAGAAAACACATTTTTAAGACAATAAAAAAATATACCTAAGGTGTCGGATAAATGATTTAAAGAAGTCAGAAGCGATATTAAAGAAACCGGAATAAACCGAACCAAATTCAGACAACTAATTAAAAACTTTAAAGGCTTCCATGAAGAGCAAAAACAGTACATTGGGTGGACAGAAGAAAAGAGAAAAGACTACAGTGAGCGAATGCTGAGAATGTGGGATGTAAAAAGAGCTTCCATAAACGTCTTAAGTCACCTCACTTGGTCTAAAATACGAGGGGAAAATATTTCATAGAAAAATATTTTAAGCTATTAAAATACCAAGTAGGTACCCAATATACAGTACACATAAGAACTTGGAAATCCGAAAACAAATAATTAAACAAGGAGTGAGTCAATGTAAAAAAACTAAATAATATAACGGGTGATTCAAAAAGAGCGCCGGTTTTTAAACGGCTGGTAAATTTTTGTTTATCGGTTGGCAACATTGTTAGACCTCATTTCTATTTCGGAGAACATTCCGATTGACGATTCAGTTGTAGTTTCTCTTGTTCGCAGTGTAGTACTCTCGCAGTCTGTGTCTAACCATGGAGAAGTTTACTATTGCACAACGAGTGTTAATCGTCAAAACATTTTACCAGAGTGGAGAGAGTTATGCGGCTACTGTCAGGCGACTTCGCGGTACTCTAGGACGTAATGAAGCACCGAATGAATCAACAGTTCGCAGGCTCATGAAAAAGTTTTTTGAGACGGGTTCAACAGTCGACCTTAAAAGTTCTGGACGTCGTCGTTCTGGCCGAACTGAGCAGAACGTTGCGTTGGTTCGTGACAGTGTGGCTGTTAGCCCAGCAAAATCAATACGTCGCCGTTCTCAACAATTGGGTTTACGATGTTCTTCTGTACGGAGAATTCTTCGGTACGATCTCCAATATCACCCGTATAAAATTCAGTTGCTGCACGAGAAACAATGTTGTTGCTCCGTGAACGGTTCCAGGATCGCATCATTTCTCGTAATTCCGACCATCAATGGCCACCAAGGTCGTGTGACTTGACGCCTTGTGACTTTCATCTTTGGGGTCATCTGAAGTCATTGGTGTATGCCAATAAACCCCGAAACATCAATGACTTGAAGGAGGAAATTCGACGGGTCATCGGGCAAATGGAAGTCGAAACTTGTCGTGCAGTAATATCCAATTTCATGGACAGAGTTGATGCGTGCCAGCGCAGTAGAGGAGGACACATGCATGACATCATTTTTCATACATGAAATCGGAAGGTAAGATGAACTTGTTGATATATTTATTTTCAGTTTTTCAATAAAATAAATCTCTTAATTTGATATATCAAAACCGGCACTCTTTTTGAATCACCCTATATAAAGAAAAATCTGATGTGAAACACTGACATGATTTTCTCTTGCTAATGTCAATAATGAAAAATATAACCTGTTTAATAGTAAACATTAAAAGTGACAAACATAACCAAATTTTATTTATGAGTGAATGATGCAAGATGAAAATCAACCTCTGTAGAAAAAGTGCTTGATATAAAAAATGTAGGGTTTTAATTTACTAACTCTAACTTTGATTATATACACTTCTGTCGTAAAATGCATACTGACGCTGCAATCTTCAAAAATCCCGTTTTTACCGATTTTAATGAGATAAAAGCCCCGCAACAATTTTAGTAGACTACTCCTGCTTCCGGCTGACCGATTTTGATGAAAATATTGTAGGGCCCCCCTAGTGGAACCTAACAATACACCCATCAATCGCTAAAAACATAAAAACGTTTTTAGAGGTTCATGATGTCATAAATCGTGTATTTCCGGTGAAAACTCGATTTTTAAAAATCTAAATGAAAACAATACTTTTCTTCCTTATGTATTCATACAAGGCAAGAGAAAGTAAAAATATATTTGTGAAGAAAACAAATTAAATGTTTTTGCATCGAAATTCAGAAAATAAAAACTGATCGCAAATTCGTACCCTCATCCTTAATAAAATCAAATGCACCAACAATTCTACCCAACGTTAATTTTAGCGGTAATTTACAATTTAAAAAAAATACATTAAAAATTTATCAATTTGTTGTTATCATAGAATATTATACTGACATATAAAATAATAATTGTTGTGAATATTAATAAACGATAAAAATCGCCCATAAAATTAATAAAACGTACAAAATTTTTTTAAAATAATAAACATTTTCTGTAGTAATTTTGAAGGTCAGTAGAAATCATGTTAAATAATATTTTATGATGATTCATACAAGGCAAGAGAAAGTAAATATATATTTATGAAGAAAACAAATTAATTTTTTTTGCATTAGAAATTCAGAAAAAAAAACTGATCGCAAATTCGTACCATAATCGTTAATAAAATCATATGCACCAACAATTCTACCCAACGTTACTTTTAGCGGTAACTTACAATTAAAAAAAACATGCATTAAAAATTTATCAATTTGTTATCATAGGACATAATACTGAAATATAAAATAATAGTTGCGAATATTAATAAACGATAAAAATCGGCCATAAAATTAATAAAACGTACAAACTTTTTTTAAATAATAAATATTTTCTCTGCCCATAACAGACAGGTGGAGTGTCAAATTATTTACACTCAATCTGTTAGTTGCAGGGCTAAAATAAATAGTTCCGTTTCTTATCACATGGTCCGCCAATTAAATGACTGAATCATTTAAGAACAGAAGAGGTAGAGGTGTAAAAGACACTAATCAGAGTTATCTCTTCTGAAAGTAATGAATTTCATTATACAGCCAGACCCTGTGGTGAATGAAGTGAAGTGGCATTTGCAGAGTGGAAAACATGTGCTTTTCAGAGGGCCCGGCATGCTGATAAGCGTACTTTTCCACTCAGTGAGGAAGGCAATTGTAAACCACCTCACTCCTCGTTTTACTTAGTAAAACCTCTACAGGTTCAAACCAGCTTTTCGGCTGATGACCTAAACAACAAATATTTTCTGTAGTAATGCTAAAGGTCGTTTGAAATCCTGTTAAATAATATTTTATGATGATAGTAGTTAATGGTACACGTTGAATGAGTTCTGGGAAAAATAAAAAAAATCGAAAACAAAGGAAATTAATTTACGATGAGAGCAGAGAAAAGATATCAATGAAAGTACAAGCTAACGTTGAAAAAAATTTGTAATTCGAACAAGGATAGATAATTTAATTTAGTAGTAGTAAATAAATATAAAAATAAATAATAAACGATACATAACAATTTAAATACGATTTTGAGAGGGGAATAAATGGGGGGGAAATGGATGATTTGAACGATGAAAGAGAAGGAAGAAGGCAAGAGGAGTGTAGAGGAACAGTTGAGGAGGCAAACCGGGCGCCTATTTAATGGAGGGGATAACTTCAGAGTCGGCCGACGCGGCGCGGTGTTTAGTTGGCATGGAGGGGGACGACAGTCTACGCTCCCTACTAAAGCAGTGTGCTTGTTTCATGCACAATAACATCTCTTCAACCATAAATAAAATAACCGTAATCATAATTAAAACAATTTACAAGAGAATCCGCCACATTCAACATATGAATAAATTCTGGCAGACCGAAAAGACTATTTAGACCAATTTAAACACATTTTTTCACCAATACACAAGGGTTTTAAAGAAGCAAACAACCAACTGATGTGTATTAATAAACATGCAAACAATATCTACAATTAATTATAGTGAGTGGGAGTCATCAGTCATAACAATAAAGATGCGTTTACACGAGGCGACTTTAAGGTTACAAATGGTGTGATGTGAAATAACGGAAAGGTCCCAAATAACGGAAAACTTTTATTATATATTTTTGCGCTAAAATTCCTATTTTGAAAATTCGAATTTACCGAATATATCAGCAATTAATTATCAGAAAAATGTGAAAAATTAGTAATATCTAAACTAAGCACGTAGAAAAAACTCCTTAAAATAAAACGCGTACCTTTTAATTTTCTGTGACCACCAAGTTGGCCTAAAGGTAAAGTCAGCTGCTTAACAGTGATTTTCGGAGACGAAGGTTCCTGGTTCAAATATACCTACCTAACGAGTTGTAATACAGTGATTACCAGTGTACTTTGATGGCTGAGATTCAATTAACCATAATCTCCCAGTAATGTACGGCCTGGGTCTGTACAAGACTACACCTTTATTAATACATCATCCTCATCTCATTGGGCCATGGCACTGTTTATTGTTCTGAATTGTACAGATGCAACGTACACACTTTACGGATAAAAAAAATCAATTTTTTTTGACGTCAGACTGTTATGCAATTGCTGCTAATGGAGACGGTGAAGGATGAAATGATTTTTTTGTAACATTTGAAAATATGCCGTGCCTGAATGGGATTCGCACCTAAGACCGCATGATGAGAGGCGAGCACGTTACCAACTACGCCAAAGCGGCAGGCAAAAATTTAATAACTTTGAATATAAGTCTATACACTTTACTCTAAAATGCGTATTAAGGCCGTCATTCTGAAAAACATATTTTTTGCCACGAGAGCACAGCCTCTCCAAGAATTTTAGCAGACGTGGCGGCGCTTACATCTATCTTGTAGACCATAAAAAAATAGGTAGTAAATGCGGCAATTTTAAAGAAAATCGTAAACTCCATTTTTACTTTCTCTTGCCTATATGAATATACGTATAGGAAGGAAACTATTGTTTTCATGTCGATTTTAAGAAATCGAGTTTTCACCGGATCTATACGTTTTCAGACCCACTGAGCCCAAAAAAATATGTTTTTAGCGATTGGTCTGTGTGTGTGTGTGTATACAAAATATCTCAAGAACGGAACATCGTACGAACTTGAAACTTGAAACTTAAGTTACATACCACTACCGGGCCCGACACGAACATTTTCATCAAAATCGGTCAACCGGAAGTAGTAGTTTATTTGTGTAATTTTTCACTTTTTTGTGATTTTCTCAAAAACTGGTCCTACGATTTTTTTTTAAATTACCTGGTTTATTCAATTTTTTATTCTCTACAAGATAGGGTAGGCGCCATGTTTGCTAAAATTCTTGGTGAGGCTGTTTTCACGTAAAGAAATTGTTTTTTTAAGATTACGGCTTTATAATGCATTTCAGCGCAAAAATGCATATAATAAAATTTGTAGAGAATTAGAAGTCCTACAACTTTAATTTCAACATTTTTTTGTATAACGCTTAGTTTAGCGGTAATTCGCAATTTTCTGTTTTTTTCTCACAAAAACCTGTGAAAAATCGATTTTTTTAAGATTTCGGCCTTAGTATGCATTTTACAACAGAAAAGTATATAATTTAATTTATAGAAAATTAAAAGACCTACAACTTTTATTTAAAGCATTTTTCTCTACAGAGCCTAGTTTAGCGTGAAAGAGTGATTTTCCATATTTTAAAGCCAAACAGGTCGATTTTCATTTTCCGTCTTTCACTCATGATTAAAATAAGGTTATGTTTTTTGAGGTTAGTTTTTTGTTTATTTCACAAGAATAAGGCCGAAATCTTAAAAAAATAGATTTTTCACACGTTTTCGTGAGAAAAAAACAGAAAATCGCTAATTACCGCTAAACTAAGCGTTATACAAAAAAATGTTTGAAATAAAAGTTGTAGAATTTTACATTCTCTACAACTTTTATTATATAACGTTTTGCGCTAAAATGCATATTAAAGCCGCAATCTTAAAAAGAAAATGTTTTTACGTAAAAACAGCCTCACGCAGAATTTCAGCAAACATGGCGCCTACCCTATCTTCTAGAGAATAAAAAATTGAGTAAACCAGGTGATTTTTAAAAAAATCGTAGGACCAGTTTTTGAGAAAATCGCAAAAAAGTGAAAAATTATAAGAATAAACTACTACTTCCGGTTGACCGATTTTGATGAAAATGTTCGTGTCGGGTCCGGTAGTGGTATGTAACTTAAGTTTCAAGTTCGTACGACGTTCCGTTCTTGAGATATTCTGTTCACACACAGACACACACACACACACACACACACAGACCAATCGCTAAAAACATGTTTTTTGGGTTCAGGGGGTCTGAAAACGTATGGATTTCTTAAAATCGACATGAAATAATACTTTCCTTCCTATATATTCATATAGGCAAGAGAAAGTAAAAATTCGCTTAATTCAGCTGAAATTTTGTGATTTTATTTACTTTTAACGACTGGGTAAACATAAGAGACATACTGTTCATGTGTAATTAGTGTATCGTACATTTACTTGACAGTACGAGCTGTTATCAGTCAGTTGGATTGATAACGCTGTAAATTATAGTTTAAAACCGAATCATACTTGAAAGGTTACAATATTTAGTCACAATTATTATCTTTAATACATTCCCGTAATGTTTGCTCGGTACAATGTACTCAAGATCGTTTATGCGCCCATCCTAAATTTTGTTAAAAAATCTGGTGTGAAACGCTCACACGACTTTCTCTTGCCAATGCAAACAATTAACAATATAACCTAATACTAGTGATAAAACATTAAGAATAAACAAAAAACTAACCTCAAAAAACATAACCTAATTTTTATAATAACTGAAAGACGCAAAATTAAAAACAACCTCAGTTTGGGTTAAAAATACAGAAAATCACTCTTTCACGCTAAACTAGGCTCTGTAGAGAAAAATGCTTTAAATAGAAGTTGTAGATCTTTTAATTTCCTATAAAATTTATTACATACACTTTTGTCGTAAAATGCATACTAAGGCCGAAATCTTAAAAAATCGATTTTTCACACGTTTTCGTGAGAAAAAACAGAAAATCGCTTATTACCGCTAAACCAAGCGTTAACTTGTACAAAAAAATGTTTGAAACAAAAGTTGTAGGATTTAAAATTGTCTACAACTTTTATTATATAAATTTTTGCGCTAAAATGCATATTAAAGCCGCAATCATAAAAAACAATTTTTTACGTGAAAACAGCCTTACCAAGAATTACAGCAAACATGGCACTAACTCTATCTTGTAGAACATAAACAATTTAGTAAACGAGGCGATTTTAAAAAACATCGTAGGACCCGTTTTTCAGAAAATCGCAATAAAGTGAAAAATTACACGAATAAACTACTACTTCCGGTTGACCGATTTTGATGAAAATATTCGTGTCGGTCCGGTAGTGGTATGTAACTTAAGTTTTAAGTTTCAAAAACGGTTTTAACAGTTTTATTTACAACCGGTTTATTTTAATGCATTTATTTGCACTTTACAAGGTGGGATAAGCGACACGAGTGCTGAAATTCGTGGGAGGAAGACATACCTCGCGGTAAATTTTTGTTTCTTTTTAAGATTGCAATCTCGATATGTAATTTAGGGCAAAATCGTATATAATAAAAATTATAGGTAATTATAAAACTCACTAGTTTTATTTTAAACATTTTTTTACAATTTAGCGTCAGGTAAAGATTTTCTATGCCCAAACCTGGCAGGTGGAGTGTTATTTTAATTGTACTCTATCTGTTTGGTCCAGGGCTAAAAAAAATAGTTCTGTTTCTTATCACATAGTCAGCCACTTATATCACTGAACTATTTAAGAACAGAAGAGGTAGAGGTGTAAAAGACACTAGTCAGAGTTATCTCCTCTGAGAGTAATGAATTTCACTATGCAGCCAGACCCTGTGGTGAATGAAGTGAAGGTGTCATTTGCAGGGTGGAAAGTGGGTGCTTTTCTGAGGGCCTGGCATACTGATAAGCATACTCTTTCAACTCAATGAGGAAGGCAATGGTAAACCGCCTTACTCCTCGTTTTTACTTAGTAAAACCTCTAGAGGTTCGAACCAGCCTTTTGACTGTTGACCTAAACAACAACAAAGATTTTCTACATTTTTACCAAAATCAAGCCCAACAGGGGCTGATTTTCATTTAGCGTCATTCACTCAAGATCAGAATTAGGTCATAGTTTTATTTTACATTGGTAAGAGAAAGTTGGGTGAGTGTTTAACACTATATTTTTATACTTGGTTGTATCTGAGCAGGTTGCCAAGATTAAAATAGAAAAAAAATATAATAAATGAAAATTTTAAATCTTCTCTATCTGTAATTATCAAGGAGAATTGGAATTTGTTTCCTCGTATATGGCCAATTTTAAGACTACGTCAGGGTGACTTTGATGTTTCTGGAAGCTCTTTTAACGGCATCCATTCTCAGCATTTGTTTACTGTATGCTTTTTACTTTATACATTCGTTCACTATAGGGCCTATAGTTTGTGCTGTCTGTATGTAATCGGAAATAGATGAATCGATTTTTCTTTTTTATTTATGTTTAATATTTGTAATTGGTTTAATTAATAATGAGATTCATAAAATCGGTGAAATTAATTTAAATCTTATAATTTGTCATACTAAAAAAAGACTGCGTGTCTGTACGCGAATGAATGCCTTAACAACTCCTAATGTCGTCACTCAAACTCCATTTGAAAGTGGAATTTCAGTTATGTACATTCCAGTGATGGTTTTAATGAAAGTCTAATGCGAAAAATAAGAAATTTTTCCATAACATACGGTAATTTCTTTAGATAAAAACTTGTAAAAAGGGATAAGTTACCATGGATACTAAAATGCGTGGAATATACGATTTTTTAACAGTGTACCCACGAAATTAATTCGGCAATATAAAATTTTTTCAATCGCATTTTTTACGATAAGAACTCGAAACACGGCTTCAGTGAGGACATTATCGTTATCTAAGCAAAAAAAAAAACACCTATAAAAACTCGAAATCTCGGAATGGCGTCAACGAAGAGCTGACGACATTTGACTTTTTCCAGATTTTTCAAAATGGTATGACACTGGCCATCAACTAAATTTGATCAAGGCCAATTTAAAATTTTTGTAAGATTGCCGCGGTCCGATCATCAATACCAACCTTGTCGACTGCAAAATGTTTTACATAAATAGCAATCTTAATACTAATTGTTTTCGAAAAGGTTTAAGAAATGAAGTGTAACAACAGTTTCAAACTACTGTAGGCCCGTCTACAAAATTTATAGTTTTTTTGTATTCAGTAGGGCGGCGCTATCACGAGTTTCTTTCAGCCTGATCGCGGCCGTAAACGTGTCCAGAGATCATCAGCGCTCTTCAGAGAAACTAGGGTAAGTCGTGTTGACGTCACCAGTTGCTCTCGGCATGCTCATAGCCCACACTTAAAATAATTCACATCACACGAAAATAAGATCGGCATACAAAAACATTTTTCCCTAGAGCTCGTGATCAGCCAGTTGGTGACCACTGCGGTATAATGATAGTTCCGTCATTTTTAGATTAGGCCAATTGGAAATTTTTAACGCTGTCAATTTCGATCTTGTATTCATGAAACAAAGGTCATCAGCCGAAAACTGGTTCAGACCTCTAGATGCTTTAGACCTACTAAGTAAAACGAAAACCAAGATGGTTTACGATTTCTTTCCTCAATCAGTGAAAAGTATGGTTTTCAGCACGCCAGGCCCTCTGATAAGCATCTACCTTCAACCAGGAAATGACACCATCACTTCATTCACCAAGGGTCTGACTGTATAATGAAATTCATTACTCTCAGAGAATATAACTCTGATTAGTGTATTTTGTACCTCTACCTCTTCTGTTCTTAAATGATTCGGTTATATAATAGGCTGACCATGTGATAAGAAGCGAATTATTTTTTTTGTAGCCCTGGAAATAGCAAATCGAGTCCAAATAATTTAACACTCCACCTGCCCGTTATGGGCAAGTATACATAGTATAAAATTATAATCAGAAAGCCTAGCTGAACCTATACGGTTGTAAGAATGTTTTTAATACTAAAAGAATTCTCAGATAACTCGTAACCTACTGGGTTGATCTAGAGGTAAAGTCGTCGTCGCGAGTCAGCTGTTTAACTGCTGATTTTCAGAAATAAAGGTTCCTGGTTATAATCCTAGGAGAGATAGTTCCTTTTGTTGTTGTTTAGGTCAACAGCCGAAAGGCTGGTTTGAACCTGCAGAGGTTTTACTAAGTAAAACGAGGAGTGAGGTGGTTTTACCATTGCCTTCCTCACTGAGTGGAAAAGTACGCTTATCAGCATGCCGAGCCCTCTGAAAAGCACATATTTTCCACTCTGCAAATGACACCTTCATTCACCACAGGGTCTGGCTGTATAATGAAATCCATTACTTTCAGAGGAGATAACTCTGATTAGTGTCTTTTACACCTCTACCTCTTCTGTCCTTAAATGATTCAGTCATTTAATTGGCTGACCATGTGATAAGAAACAGAACTATTTATTTTAGCCCTGCAACGAACAGATTGGGTGTAAATAATTTGACACTCCACCTGTCTGCTCTGGGCAGAGTTCCTTTTATACGGATTTAAATACTAGATAGTGGTTATCACTGTACTTTGATGGTTGGGGTTCAATTAACCATACTCTCTTAAGAAATAGCCGGCCTGAGTCCGTAGAAGACTACACCTCATTTACACGCCATTCTCATCTCATTGGATCATGGGGTTCCTAATTTTTCTTCAATTGAACGGATTCCAACGTACACACGTTAAGGATAAAAAAAGATAACTCTAAACTCGGATGATCGCAGTCCATTATAATTTAATAATATTTGAACTAGTGGTAAAAAGTAATTAATTTTACACTACAACTAGAAAGTATATAAATTAATAAAGAAACAACGGTAGAATTAGGTTGGTAAGATTGTTTCATCGATTGTTAGATATTAGGTACTACTGTGCGAGAACCGTTGGACTGTTTGTATTGACATCAATTATTAAACTTTGTTCTAATGAAAATTTAAAAGCAATATATCAATAATATAAAACCTCAATGAATCGGCACATTCAAACTTTAATATCCGCATAAACCGACATCGTTCCCATGATTATAAAAAAATCTGGGATGAAACACACACACACACACACATTTTTATCTTCCCAATGTAAATGAAAATCAACCTTAAGTTTGGCTTAAAATTACGAAAAAACCACCAATTAAAGCTATGGACTACGGCATTGTAGAATAAAATGCATGAAATAAGTAATGCACAATCCATACTGAGGCCGCAATTTTAGCGATTTGATGAAAAATCACTAATTGACGCTAATATATAATAAATAGTATAGGCCCTGCAATTAAAGTTGTCCAATTTTTATCATATACACTTTTGCCCTAAAATGCATATTATGGCCGCAATCTTTAAAAAAAAAAAAACATTTTTCCTAGGTTAGAATAGGCCTCCCAAGAATTTCAGTAGACATGGCGTTTACCCTATCTTGTAAAGCGCAAAAAATGTAGTAAATGAGAATTTTTTTTAAAACAATCGTAGGAGCTGTTTTTGATAAAAAATCCGGTTAAATGATTTCAAAGAAAATGTTTGTGTGGGATACGATGGTGGTACCCAACTTAAGTTACAAGTTTCAATTTCGTACTATATTCCAGTCTTGAGATTTTTTATTCATACGCGCGCGCGCACACACACATACACAGACCAATCGCTAAAACCATGTTTTTTTGGGTTCAGGGGGCCTGAAACATGTACATCCGGTTAAAATTTGATTTCTAAAAATCGATATGAAAACAATATTTTCCTTCCTATACATTCATTTAGAGCAAGAGAAAGTAAAAAAAAATAAAATAAAAATACATACTCCTAACCGCATTTTTTTTTTACAAGAATACAACGTGATCTATACCGTAAAATTATAATTAAGAGTAATTTATTTTAAAAAATTTCGTAATAAATTGCTAATGAACATTGTCGATGCTCCTTAGTATTTTTACGATGATTACTGCGGATCAGGAAGAAAGCGATTCGCATGGAGTCACGAAGATCAATTACTACGTCATCAAATGATGAGCTGCTGCAACTCCTTGACAATACATTTCTACAAACCTAAAAAGAATACCGAATCGCTAGGAAACCAAGTACAATCACACCTCATTTTTACATTTTTTTTTTTTTTTGGGTTTAACGTCATCATTTTTACTGAGATATCCATTATTTTATATACATATTTCAATGAAATTTCAATCTCTGCTAGACAAGTTTTTTTTAAGACTATGTTGTGAGTCCTTTTTGTCCTAAACTATCAATTTTTTCCTAGCCACCATGCCCAACATGATGGTTCATTCAAAGAAATTTTTCAAACGAAAAAACACCCTGATTTAATCTTTAAGGGGAGTTCATACCGCGTATCTCACCAATATTAAATTAGCAGACTTTGAGACCCATTATCTCAGTAACTATTAATATTTAAAAGCTATAACTTTGAGCGGCCTCTGCCCATAACAGACAGGTGGAGTGTCAAATTATTTACACTCAATCTGTTCGTTGCAGGGCTAAAATAAATAGTTCTGTTTCTTATCACATAGTCAGTCAATTAAATGACTGAATCATTTAAGAACAGAAGAGGTAGAGGTGTAAAAGACACTAATCAGAGTTATCTTCTCTGAAAGTAATGAATTTCATTGTACAGCCAGACCCTGTGGTGAATGAAGTGAAGTTGTCATTTACAGAGTGGAAAATATGTGCTTTTCAGAGGGCCCGGCATGCTGATAAGCGTACTTTTTCACTCGGTGATGAAGGCAATGGTAAACCACCTCACTCCTTGCTTTACTTAGTAAAACCTCTAGAGGTTCAAACCAGCCTTTCGGCTGTTGACCTAAACAACAACAACAACTTTGAGCGATTATTTATGAATACAAGAAGATCCTACTGATCCGCACACATTAAAATAACACAACTTTTAAAAATGTTATGAATTTTTTCTGACGGGGGCAATTTTTTTCATAAAATTTCACATGTACAGTGCTGAATGAGGATCAACAATACTACTATAACCTACTGAAGACACAGTAAAAAAATTCATTCATTTATTTTCAGTGGTTTCTGACAAAATGGGTCTTTTGTAAGAAATTAAATGTTTACAAATGAAACTAAATAATATTCAGACATAATAAACACAAAATAAAACCCGAAAAAATTAATTTTTCCCTTTTCAACCACTATACAAAACAATATTATAACATACAACTGTCAAAACATAACCTACAAATCCAATAGAAAACAAGGAAAAAATGACGTCTTCCTCATTTTCAGACATAAATAACTATGTCTGAAAATTTCACTGCCCAAAATTCCGAATCTCCAGACCTATTGTAAAAAATATATTTAAAATATATCTTGAGATCATATGCATATAAATTATATACCAAATTAAACAGAAAATTTCAAATATTAATATTCGATAAAAAACAGAAATTTGTTTATGGAATCGAATTTTCGGAATGAACTCCCCTTAAAGAAAGAGAAAGAGAAATGTGTGAAGCACATTATTTAGATAAATTATTTTATCTGTTGTTGTTTAGGTCATCAGCCGAAAGGCTGGTTTGAACCTATGGAGGTTTCAATAAGTAAAACGAGGAGTGAGGTGGT
This sequence comes from Catonia carolina, assembly GCA_035578175.1. Lineage (NCBI taxonomy): Eukaryota > Metazoa > Arthropoda > Insecta > Hemiptera > Achilidae > Catonia > Catonia carolina. Next base: position 57,328,631 of record JAQMRL010000007.1, read on the forward strand.
TTACAATTGCTTTCCACAATGAGTGGAAAAGTATGCTCATCACAGCATGACAGGCCATCTGAAAAGGATCTATTTTCCACCCTACAAATTACACCTTCACTTCACTCACCCCAGGGTCTGGCTGTACAATTAAATTCATGACTCTCAGAGAATATAACTATGACTAGTGTCTTTTACATCTCTATCTCTTCTGTACTTAAAAGATTCGGTCATATAATAGACTGACCATGTGATAAGAAACTAATTATTTTTTTGTAGCCCTGGAAAAAGCAAATCGTGTGCAAAAAATTTAACACGCCACCTGCCTGTTACGGACAATTTTTAATTTCATAAAATTTTAATTATACAGGTACGATTTTACCCTAAAATGCATATTAAGGCCGCAGTCTTAAAAAAACAATTTTTTACCATTTGAGTACAACCCCCATCACATATTTCATCCAGACGTTCAAGGATGAATCTCATTACTCTGAGAGATAACTGTGACTTGAGTCTTCTACACCTCTACCTCTTCTGTTCTTAAATGCTTCAGTCTATTTTATAAGAAAGACAACTATTTTTTGTAGCCCTGGAACTAGCAGATTGGGTGCCAACAATTTAACACTCCACCTGCCTGTTGTTGTTTTTTTAACCAGGGCGGTTATCATAGCCTGTTATTCCACACAACTGTCTGTGCAATTGTCTGTTATGAGCAAGATTTCATTTATAATAATATTATAAGGAAATAACGTTTATTTGTTAGTACCAGGCAATCTCAAAAACTATCCAACCGACTTCCGAAATTATTTCACTGCTGGTAATCTTAGAGCTTCCTGAGTAACATAGGATACATTGGCATTTCATAATTTTTAAATTTCTAAGAAAAAAATTGAGATTGATAAAATTAAGTAATATTTCCTTTTATTTGTTTGACGTAAGATCGTTTTGATAGTAGTTATTTTAATTATAGTAATACAATGTATTGTATTATGAAATCAGGTATAATACAGTTAGGTATCAGATACGTCACCGTTCTGCAATATGAGATTATTCTTTGTTAGTTCCTTAATTCAACATTTTTGAAAATTATTTATGGGCCAGAATTTAAAAAATTAAGTAACATTCGAATTCTGCGGAAAAAAGTTATCTAGACTTCCGAAAATCAATGAGATAGTACAATTATTTTTAAGAAATAGTAGTATTTTTTAAAAATAAAACATATTTAGTTATTCTCAGGTCTTATTTATCCCCCTCCACTGGTGATTGGTACTGATGTTTTCCCCCTGTAAACTATCTCTTTGTGATAGTTAAAGCAGCGTCACCAATGACTAACGGCTTGATCGATAGTAGAGGAATAGTATCGATGCACAGGAGTGGGAGATACAAAAACAGTACAAGCAAATCTTTCAAGTTTTTTTTAAATTGTAAAATAATACTACCTAATAATCAGGTTTAATTTATTATCGTGATTTTGGTTTAAAGGTGTAAAATTGTGTAAGAAGTTAAACGCTTTATTTTAGGTTGTCCGTGAAGCGCAGCGAGCAGGAGGTGGCCAGTAATTGAAATTTCCGATATTAAAATGACGGGTAAAAGAGGAAAGGGAAGGCCAAGGAACCAGAAAGTTTAGTTCACTGAAAGATATTGTAACAATAACAATAAAAGGCCCATGAAAGCACTTTTTGGATAGGGATTGAAAGGTGTTTCTCAGAAAGGTGATCGGACCTGTTACTTAGATAGAAAAAGTAAAGGTTTTTATTATTTTACTGATTCTTTTAAATATTTCGTTATTCATTAAATTATTTTAGCAAAGTGAAGTATCTATAATATTAAAGTTACAATTTCTCTTCTTTCATTCTCATTGATTTAGTACCTTTATCTAATAAACTATCTTTTCACGTGTAAAACAATTGGCTCCTTTGTCGGAAGAGCAGTACTGTAGGAGATATTACAAACTGAATAGCAACTGAGCTGAGTTATATGAAGTGAGTTTCCGAATTGGTGGTGCGTATACGACAATAGCATGTTTGCGTAGGTAACAGTGAGTTGTTGTATTCAGGTAACACATCATTTTGAAATGTAAATGGCCAAAAATTTCATTTATATTGATTTTAAGTTTAATAGCTGATTTTCGGAGACGAAGGTTCTGCGGTTCAAATCCTAGTAAAGGTAGTTACTTTTATACGGATTTAAATACTAGACAGTGGTTACCAGTGTACTTAGATGATTAAAAGTTCATTTAACCTTACTCTCTCAGGAATGGTCGGCCTAAACCTGTACAAGACTACACATCATTTACACGTCGTACGTATCATCCTTATATGATAGGGTTCATGGGGTTGCTTATTGTTGCTTAGACTGCAACGAACATACATTAGGGTAAAAAAAATTAACCTTAAGCTTTAAAGTTGTAATAGTATTTTGTATATGCCCGTAAAAGGCAAGTGGAGTGTTAAATTATTTGCACTCTACCTAGCAGGTAGTTCCAGCAGGTCCCAGGAATACAAAAAATAGTTCTGTTTCTTATCATGTGGTCAGCCAATTAAATGACTGAATCATATAAGAACAGAAGAGGTAGAGGTGTAAAAGACACTAATCAGAGTTATCTCCTCTGAAAGTAATGAATTTCATTATACAGCCCGACCCTGTGGTGAATGAAGTGAAGGTGTCATTTGCAGAGTAGAAAATATGTGCTTTTCAGAGGGCCCGTCATGCTGATAAGCGTACTTTTCCACTCAGTAAGGAAGGCAATGGTAAACCACCTTACTCCTCAGAGGTAACAGAGGTTTTACTAGGTAAAACGAGGAGGGGGGTTGAATGAGGTTCAAGCCAGCCTTTCGGCTGATGACCTAAACAACAACAAGTAATTTTAAGCGTAAAAAATTATAATAATTTATTATTTTGTTTAATAAGTTGTTATGGGGGCTCGTTCTCCTGCACCAAAAAAAGTTTCGAGCGATCAAAACCGGCAAATGCTTCTGCCGGGGACGGTCGCTAAGGTCCAGATTTCGAGGTGCGACATCCACGTGGTGGCCTTGGATAGGTAGAGCATCTGCTCTACTGTGCTGAAGAGAGAGCCTAAGGCTTACAACTGTAGCGCTAAATCGGGTAGAGCGAGGTTCCTCCATCCACCATTTTTAAGAAGTCAGAAAGGGTATTAAGAAAACTAAGATAATTTAACAAACCAAACCAAATTCAGACAACTAATTACGGACTTTAAGGGCTTCCTTGAAGAGCAAAAATAGTACACCGGGTGGATAGAAGAAAGGACAAAAGCCTACAGTGAGCGAAAGCTGAGAATGTGGGCTGCTAAAAGAGCTTCCAGAAACGTCACCTAACATGGTTTGAAATTGGCCCCAAATGAAAAAAAAATAGTTGTTATAGTTTGTTTATAATTTATTATAACCATATCCCAAAATAACCTGGATTAAACGTTACAATATGAAATTTGATAAGCATGTATAATTATATGAGAGTAATAGTTATGGAAACAAACTAAAAAATTTTGAAGCTTAACGAAAATGAATGTATATATGATTTTTATTTTTGGACGGTACTTAACCAATTTTGATACTTTGCGCCTTGGATAAGCAAAGTTTTATCGTAAAAAGATATAAGCCACATTATACAAAACTTACAGTTAACAGATTATAAAATGTTAGGGCTTCCAAGAAAAACAAAAGACGAATAAAGATTAATATTAAAGAGTTTTAAGAATATACGTTGCAAAAAAAAGTTTCCATAAATTTGTAAAATTACTTTTAGTAGTGTATAATGACCCCAACCGATAAAAAAAAGTTACATAATCATTTTGGTGATCATGGATTTCAATGAATTAAAATCAAGCGCTCAAAACCACAGGCTATATTAACAACGAGCAGTAATACCATTACACTTTAATACAAACAAAATCGATTCCGACCGGAGACCAGGTTATACACCCTTAAATACTGTTGCATATAACATACACTAGTCGTATTAATGAATGAAAATCATTTAACAAGGTTGGTAGCACTGTGTTTAGTAATTATTACCGAGTAAAACACACAAACGCGCGCGCGTGCGATTTTTAAAGTTATTGACTGTGTTTTGTAATATTGGCCGCCTTATCTTTTATTCTTCTCACAGTTTTATTGTTTTATTGCCATTATTAATTATTTAAATAATGTTATATTACTTTTTTTATGCCCTTTGCTCTTTAATTTCTTTATAAATATTTATAAAATAAATGGTACACAGACCGTATTGCCTTAAGCTTACTTGCTAATCTTCTACCAGTACACAAGAGTAAAAATACATTTATTTCTGTAAATACAATCACAATTTGTATGTTGATAATAAACGAAATTTAATGCGGTGTTTAACAGCAAATCAACATTGCTGATATATCCAGGGCTATTTAGCGTTTTGAATGAAAAAATTTCAAATAGTTTTCAAATTTGACACACACTCCTGATGACTACCGACTTTTTTCGCCGTAATTTTATTATTTACGACTGTAAAATTTTACAAGTAAATGTAATAATGATTATGATAATTGTGTAAATGATATAATAGGTATGAGAGGAGAGGGCCCCTATTGGAGCCTCCCCAAGAATAAAAATTCTATATTAAAATAGCAGGTCTCTACTAAATTACCAGACATTAACAAGGTAACAGGACTAAAAAATCACTCTGTAGTATTTTAAAATCTGTACGTTAAGGTTTTGTTGCTAACGTAAATGACTGTTTTTCTTATACGGCGTAATCCTTTTGATTGGAATACCTGAATGCGTAGCAAGTTAAAGCGTTTAGTTGAACACTAGGTCCATGCAGATTTAAAAAGAGAAAAATACGCGCGTATTTTTGTGGCCGTGGTAATTTTGATCGTTTATGAAGTAGGGAATACATAAGTTTAAGTCGGGAATTTAGTAATTAACGTTCTGTTAACTACTGAAATTAATAAAAAAATTTAAAAATTATAAAATAAAAGGCGGAAAATTCGTGTTCTTAATTAACGTTTGTATTTGCAGCGGTAAAATGTTAGCGTAAATAAAAAATTTCATACGAAACATTTAAAAAATTTTTAAATTGTTTGTAAAATACAATGGAAGTGTTTTTCAGTACTATATTGGTTACGCAGTTATTTGTCATCTAAGAGAAAATCAACATACAGCGTAAACTGAACCTTTTTTTTGTAACTGCATCCAGAGACCCCAAAAGTATAAGGAGATGCCAAGACAAAACCGGTAAGTCTAAATTTTAATAATATGTTAAGTTCATTACCATACCTAACATGCTTACTTCATTAAGCGTGTCAACCAACCATTAATATCAAATAATACACAATTGGTTCACCGTGTAATTAAAAGTTTATATATTAATCAACCAAAAAAAATTTAGAAAGGAATTCGTGTACACTATAAAATCGATCAGTATTTTTTGTTTGTTTTTAAACAAACTTAAATTATTACAACTTTTTAAAGCTTGTGTCAATTTATTGATATATTTTTTACCAGCATAAGTACGTTTTTGTTTAAACAATTTTTTTTTTGTAATCCCTAATGTGTGTACGTTGCAATCTGTTCAATTCAGAACAATAAGCAACCCCATGACCCAATGAGATGAGGATGATGTGTGTGACGTGTAAATGAGGTGTAGTCTTGTACAGACTCAGGTCGACCATTCCTGAGAGAGTATGGTTAATTGAACCCCAACCATCAAGTACACCGGTAGCCACTGTCTAGTATTCAAATCCGTATAAAAGTAACTACCTTTACTAGGATTTGAACCAGGAACCTTCGTCTTCGAAAATCAGCTGTTAAACAGCTAACTCACGGCGAAGACTTTACCTCTAGACCAACCCGGTGGGTAAACAATTTAAGTGTTGTGATTAGCAACATAGTAATCAATTCTGTTTCTTGTGTAGTGGTTCTGGACATTTATATTCTGTAAAAAGGTGTTTTACTTTACATACATTAACACTTCAAAAGATGTACACAGAAGGAACTGTACGCAAATGAAGCTCCTTAAATAATGATCTGCATGAGGTTAAGTGACTGACTTCCACCAAATACCGAATAGATTTTTATTGAGTTTTAAACTGTTCGCTCAAATCCTCTTCAGTCGCTCCAGTTGGGGTTTAACATTTCTGCTAAGTTACAGGAATAGTTAACATTTTTTGATATTAGTTAATACACAACGTTTAAAAGAGCAACATTAAGGCTTATATGCATTTATTTTTTTAAATTTTCAACTAATTTTTGGTTTAAATCTGCTGTTGTTTAGGTCATCAGCCGAAAGGCTGGTTTAAACCTGTTAAGGTTTTACTAAGTAAAACGAGGAGTGAGGTGGTTTACCATTGCCTTCCTCACTGAGTGGAAAAGTACGCTTATCAGCATGCCGGGCCTTCTGAAAAGCACATTTTCCACTCTGCAAAAAAACACCTTCACCTTATTCACCACAGGGTCTGGCTGTATAATGAAATTCATTACTTTCAGAGGAGATATTTCTGATTAGTATCTTTTACACCTCTACCTCTTCTATTCTTAAATGATTCAGTCATTTAATTGGCTGACCATGTGATAAGAAACTGAACTATTTATTTAGCTCTGCAACGAACAGATTGAATGTAAATAATTTGACACTCCACCTGTCTGCTATGGGCGTGGTTTAAATCTATATAATATTAAAACTGAAAATAATGTCCAATGTAATATAAATGGAGGTTTTAATTTCTCATAAACACAAAGTTTTACTGAACAGATTTAAATTATTTTTTTATGGCTGTATGGAGAATGTTTTCACGATTCTGCAAAAAAAATCCTAAAATGAAAATTGATAAGATATAAGGAGATATTGCGAAGTGCAAAACAGAACTTAAATAAAAATTTCAAAGTTAATACTATTCTGGCGGCGGATTTGTGAAGTTTACTTTGTTTTAAAGGGTCGTTACAGAGATGGAAATATTTATTTTGATGCACACTCATAAACACGAAGTAAATCCATAGATACAAAACATATTATGAAATTGGTTGTTAGAAATAAATTAATATAATTTGATCCGCTTGCGAAACAAATAAGAAAAAAGAGAATTTTCTTTTCCGGACACATCATGCGGACGAAGCCCTCAAGCATGTCCAGACAGATCATTGAATACTTTTTATGTAAAAAGTCCCAACCGCACTGGTTTCGCGAAATTAAAGAAGACCTAGAAGAACTTCAGATCTCATTTGAAGAGTTAAACCAAGACAAAAAATTATCATAAACTGAAAAACACGAGACTCCAGCAGAAGAAACCAACCAAATGTCCAAAAGCGGTGTATTCTGGGGAAGAAAGGAAAAGAAGATCTAACGCAAAGAATTATTGGGATGAAATCAAGAATAAGAACATCAAGAAAATATATAAGATCCATAAGAGGACATTAAAGATTTTCCAAATTTGAAGAACTTATATAGTACTATGAGGCTAAAGAAAAATAAAATAAAATAAAAAATAAATTAATATTATCGTACGAATAATTTCGCCAGGGTCAAATAGTTCTATTTAACTATCATTTTAATAAAATATTTTCGGGATTTATGCTTTAGTACGACGACATAGCCAACTAACAAGTTTTTGTTCTTTTGTTATTAAAAGATTAATAAATAATATTGTAATATAATTTACTTTTGATGTTTATTTAACCCATCGGGTCGGTTTAGTCGTAAAGTCGTCGCCGCAAGTCAGCTGTTTGACAGTAGATGTACGGAGACGAAGGTTCCGTGGTTCAAATCCGGATAAACGTAGTTAGTTACTTTTATATGGATTTGAATACTAGTCAGTGGTTACCAGTGAACTTTGACGGTTGTGGTTCAATTAACCACACTTTCTCAGAAATAACCGGCTTGAGTCTGTACAAGACTACACCTCAAATTCACATAATTCTTATCTGATTGGGTGATGAGGTAGCTTATTGTTCTTAAATTGAACAGATTGCAACGTACACACATAAGGGTTTTTTAAAAAAAATTATTTATATTCACTTGTTGTTTAGGTCATCAGTCGAAAGGCTGGTTTGAACCTGTAGAGGTTTTACTAAGTAATACGAGCAGTGAAGTCATTACTCTTGCCTTCCTCACCGAGTGGAAAAGTACGCTTATCAGCATGCCGGGCCCTCTGAAAAGCACCTATTTTCCACTCTGCAAATGACACCTTCACTTCATTCACCACAGGGTCTGGCTGTATAATGAAATTCATTACTTTCAGAGGAGATAACTCTGATTAGTGTCTTTTACACCTCTACCTCTTCTGTTCTTAAATGATTCAGTCATTTAATTGGCTGACCATGTGTAAAAAAACAGAACTATTTATTTTAGCCCTGCAACGAACAGACTGAGTGTAAAAAATTTGACACTCCACCTGTCTGTTATGGGCAGTATATTTACTTATATTTTATTAATTATATAATGCATGAATAATTATTTGGAAATAAATGAATGAACTGAATATGCGTGAAAATCCTCGCTTGCTGGTTTACTGGTAAATTTTGTTTTGTAATTACCTTATTGTCAGTAAAGATAACTAAAGTGAATTTGAGGTGCTATGAGCTACTGGGGGGATGAGACACACACCTAGTAAACCCCTTCACCAAACAAACGCTTCAGGAATTCACTTATCTTCCCGTTTATAAAATTTCGACAACTACAATAATACTACTTAAATAAACCAAAATTTAAATTAATAAACACTCGGCGAAGCGAATTAAATTGAGTTAAATGTGCATCTAGCAACGTATAAAAAATCAATATAATAAAATAGCGAACAAAATTAAATACATTTAAAAAAATTCCATACACGTTATCAAATGTACTCGTTAACGAATTATCTTGCCCAAAACAGGTAGGTAATGCCTATAACGGGTAGATGGAGTGTTAAATTAATTGCACTCGATCTGCTGGTTCCTAGGCTACAAAAAATAGTTCTGTTTCTTATCACATCGTCAGCCAGTTATATGACTAAACTATTTAAGAACAGAAGAGGTAGAGGTGTAAACGACACTAAACAGAGTTATCTCCTCTGAAAGCCATGAATTTCATTATACAACCAGACCCTGTAGTGAATGAAGTGAGCTGTCACTTCCAGGATGGGAGGTAGGTGCATTTTGGAGGGCCTGGCATGCTGATAAGCATTCTTTTCGGTGAGGAAGACAATAGTAAACCACCTCACTCTTCGTTTTACTTAGTAAAACCTCTAAAGGTTCAAACCAGCCTTTCGGCTGTTGACCAAAACAACAAAAGTCAGGTGTAGTGTTTAAATCATTTGCACTCAATCTGCTAGTTCCAGGGCTACAAAAAATAGTTCTGTTTCTTATCATATGGTCAGCCAATTAGTATACGAATGAAGTTCTTAAGAACAGAAGAGGTAAAGGTGTAAAATACACTAATCAGAGTTATCTCCTGTAAGAGTGATAAATTTTATTATACACCCAGACCCTGTGATGAAGAAAATAAAGGTGTCATTTACAGGGTGGAAAGCAGATGCTTTTCAGAGAGCCTAGTGTGCTGATAAGCATACTTTTCCACTCACTGAGGAAAGCAATGATAAACCTCGTTTTACTAAGTAAACCATCTAAAGGTTCAAACCAGCCTTTCGGCTGATAACCAAAACAACAACAGAACTTATAAACCATTATTTAATACGCCTTCTGAGGCTTACAATAAGTCGGCTCCAGCGGTAGTCGATCAACAAATGAGTTAAATGTAATGTTACTTCGACATTACTAATAAAATTATTACAAAAATTAACTGGTTGTCTTAACTATTTGTTAGTTTTAAACAAATAATTGCATAACTTATTTCAAACTTTAATAAAAATTTAATTTAATCACATGCATAACAGGTATGTATCATGCATAAAACACCTCACTCCTCATTCTACTCAGTAAAGCCTGTAAAATGTGCAAACCAGCTTCTCGGTTAATGACCTGAACAACAACAACAACATATACACAGATAAATATCCTTTAAAAACTATTTTTTGGCTTTAGTTTTCATAAAAAAATATATAACCATAAAATTTTTCCCTTATACACTAAAAAGAACTGAGCGCGAAATAGTGAAAATAATAATACTTTGATCAAAATTATTGAAAAATAAAACTGATAAATTCAATCTTACTAATAAGATAAGTGCAGATATTGGTGTTAATGAAACAATTCATTATCGACCACAAAATCTGTTAAAGGGATTTGAGGCTATGAAACCATCCGGCCTCGGTTCTCCTGATCGATGTGGTTTCCCAGATATTTGTATGTTGTGTGTAAACAGTGTTACATATGAACCACTGTGGCATGAATAACTTAAATGAATTTATGTTCAAGCTTTCAATAGACTATACCAGTTGGTAAGTTACAGTCACAGTAGAAAATTTTAATGCCCAAATTTCAACTGATCCTTACCCTCTTCGTGATTCTGCCAGTAAAAAACAAACAAATTTTACTTTATCTTGGCCCACATGGATAGGGAAAGAAAGTATTGTTTTCATGTCGATTTTCACCGGAAATACACGTTTTCCGACCCCCTGAACCATACTTTTGCTATAGGCCTATACAGGGTGATTCATGAAGTTCTCCCCCCACTTCTACAGCACATTGTACTAGTAAAAATAATGAAAAAATGTTATATAAACATAGGTCCGAAAACGCTTCGTTAGCGAGTTACAGCTAGCGAAAGTTTCGCCTGGATTTCAGTTCACCAGGTGAAATGAGGTCTTCCTGGAATTGTGGTAAGGTAGATTAAGGGGCAAATTCAATCATTTCTTATGGTTTTTGATCTGATAAATTGAATAAAACAGGTCCCAGATCTGTAAGTTAAATAGTTTTTAAGAAAACCAGTGTCAAATGCAAAAAATGGAGTGAAAAACTTATTTTTTCATCTTTGGGCAAGGATAACTGTGTTATTTCACCAAGAAACAGTTAAAATTTTTCAATAAAACATGTAGAAAATTTTATTCTGAACAAACCGGTGTAAATTAAGTACACAGAAAGCGAATAGATGTTTGATTAAATGAGTTTTTATTCATAAGAGTATAAAGTAAAATTAACCGGAAAAACTAAAATGAAAAAATGTGTTTTTTTCACTCCATTTTTTTTGCATTTGACACTGGTTTTCTCAAAAACTATTCGCTTTCTGTGTACTTTATTTACACCGGTTTGTTCAGAATAAAATTTTCTACATTTTTTATTGAAAATTTTTAACTGTTTCTTGGTGAAATAACAAAGTTATTCTTGCCCAAAGATGAAAAAATGTGATTTTCACTCCATTTTTTGCATTTGACACTGGTTTTCTCAAAAACTATTTAACTTACAGTTCTGGGACCTGTTTTATTCAATTTATCAGATCAAAAGCCATAAGAAATGATTGAATTCGCCCCTTAATCTTCTTCTGCTTCACGTGCCATCTCCATGACGGAGGTCGGCTATCATAATGGCGATACGAATTTTGTTGACCGCTGCTTTAAAAAGTTCGTTTGAGGAACACCTGAACCACCTTCTCAAATTACACAGCCAGGATATCCTTCTCCTGCCCACCGATCTTTTTCCTAATATTTTGCCTTGAATGATGAGATGCAATATTTGATACTTTGGTCCCCTCATAACATGACCAAGGTACCTTAATTTTCGTGCCTTAACTTCCACCATGAGTTCCAGCTGCTTTCCCATTCTACTGAGGACCTCTTCATTCGTGACATGCTCAGTATATGAGATCCTCAACATTCTACGGTAGGTCCACAGCTCAAAAGCCTGTAGTTTCTTCTCACTGAATCTATTGATTCAGTGAGAAGTCTATTGATGAGTGAGAATTCTATTGATTCCCCTTAATCTACCTTACCACAATTCCAGGAAGACCTCATTTCACCTGGTGAACTGAAATCCAGGCGAAACTTTCGCTAGCTGTAACTCGCTAACGAAGCGTTTTCGGACCTATGTTTATATAACATTTTTTCATTATTTTTACTAGTACAATGTGCTGTAGAAGTGGGGGGAGAACTTCATGAATCACCCTGTATGTGTGGTGAACAAAGTATAACACAAAACTATACCTTACGAAGTTGAAACTTGGAACTTAAGTTAGATAGTCTACTACGAGAGGATCCGAAACGTACATTTTTATCAAAATCGGTCAACCGGAAGTTAAAACTTGGAACTTAAGTTAGATACTACGAGGAGACCCGAAACGTAAATTTTCATCAAAATCGGTCAATCGGAAGTTGAAACTTGAAACTTAAATTAGATACGAGGGGACCCGAAACGTAAATTTTCATCAAAATCGGTCAATCGGAAGTTAAACCTTGGAACTTAAGTTAGATATTACGAGGAGACCCGAAACGTAAACTTTCATCAAAATCGGTCAATCGGAAGTTGAAACTTGAAACTTAAGTTAGATACTACGAGGGGACCCGAAACGTACATTTACATCAAAATCGGTCGATCGGAAGTTAAACCTTGGAAATTAAGTTAGATACTACGAGGAAACCCAAAACGTAAATTTTCATCAAAATCGGTCAATCGGAAGTTGAAACTTGAAAATTAAGTTAGATACTACGAGGAAACCCGAAACGTAAATTTTCATCAAAATCGGTCAATCGGAAGTTGAAACTTGGAACTTAAGTCTGATAATACGAAAAGACCCGAAACGTAAATTTTCATCAAAATCGGTCAACCGGAAGTTGAAACTTGGAACTTAAATTAGATACGAGGGGACCCGAAACGTAAATTTTCATCAAAATCGGTCAATCGGAAGTTAAAACTTGGAACTTAAGTTAGATACTACGAGGAGACCCGAAACGTAAATTTTCATCAAAATCGGTCAATCGGAAGTTGAAACTTGGAACTTAAGTTAGATACTACGAGACCACGCGAAACTTACAATTACATCAAAATCGGTCAACCGGAAGTTGAAACTTGGAACTTAAGTTAGATACTACGAAGGGATCCGAAACGTACAGTTTCATCAAAATCAGCTAACCGGAAGTAGTAGTTTATTTTTGCATTTTTTCACTTCTTTGACATTTTCTCAAAAACGGCTTTTACCATTTTCTTAAAAATACCCTCATTTACAAAATTTATTACACTCGACAATATACAGTACAAATTTGATTTTTTAAGATTGCGGTCTTAGTATGTAGTTAACGAAAAACGTGTATAAATTCAAAGTTATATGAAATAAAACATCTACAATTTGATATTTCACCCATTTTATGTACATAGCCTAGTTTAGCGTAAATTAGTGATTTTCCGTATTTTTACGTTCCACAGAGGTTGATTTTCATTTAGCGTCATTTACTCATGATTGAACACAGGTTATACATTTAATTATTTACATTGGCAAGAGAACGGTCGTGCACGTGTTTCAAAACAGATTTTTACTTTCTCTTGCCTATATGAATATATAAGAAGGAAAGTATTGTTTTCATGTCGATTTTAAGAAATCGAGTTTTCACCGGATCTACAAGTTTTCAGACCCCCTGAACCCAAAAAAACATGTTTTCAGCGATTGGTCTGTGTGTGTATACAAAATATTTCAAGAATGGAACATCGTTCGAACTTGAAACTTAAGTTACATACCACTACCGGACCCGACATGAACATTTTCATCAAAATCGGTCAACCGGAAGTGGTGGTTTATTCGTGTAACTTTTCACTTTTTTGCGATTTTCTCAAAAACTGGTCTTACGATTTTTTAAAAATTGCCTGGTTTACTCAATTTTTTATTCTCTACAAGATAGGGTAGGCGCCATGTTTGCTGAAATTCTTGGTGAGGCTGTTTTCACGTAAAAACATTGTTTTCTTAATATTACGGCTTTAATATAAATTTTAGCGCAAAAATGCATATAATTAAAGTTGTAGAGAATTTAAAACCCTACAACTTCTTTTTCAAATATTTTTTTGTATAACGCCTAGTTTAGCGGTAATTAGCAATTTTCTGTTTTTTTTCTCACGAAAACGTGTGAAAAATCAATTTTTTTTAAGATTTCGGCCTTGATATGCATTTTACGACATAAGTGTATATAATCAAATTTATAGAAAATTAAAAGATCTACAACTTTTATTTAAAGAATTTTTCTCTACTGAGCCTAGTTTAGCGTGAAAGAGTGATTTTCCATATTTTTAAGCCAAACAGGTCGATTTTCATTTTGCGTCTTTCACTCGTGATTAAAATAAGGTTATATTTTTTGAGGTTAGTTTTTTGTTTATTTCTAATGTTTTATTACAAATGTTAGGTTATATTGTTTAAATTATTTGCATTGGCAAGAGAAAGTTGTGTGAGTGTTTCACACCAGATTTTTAGGTTGTTGTTTAGGTCATCAGCCGAAAGGCTGGTTTGAACCTCTAGAAGCGTTACTAAGTAAAAGGAGAAATGAGGTGGTTTACAATAACCTTCCTCACCGAGTGGAAAATTATGTTTCCACTCGGAGATGTTTCCACTCAGAAGTTCAAGACCTCTGAAAAGCATTCACTTGCTACCCTACAATGCCACACTGTGCATGCCCACAAAGCCACACAGTGTCTTTTACACTTCTACCTCTTCTGTTCTTAAATGCTTCAGTCATATAATTGTCCGACCATATGATAAGTAACAGAACCATTTTTTGTAGCCTTGGAAGTACCAGATCGAGTGAAAATAATTTAACACTCCACCTGCCTGTTATGGCCATAAATTTTAAATCGTTATCGTAAAAATATTTTTTAAGATTTTATCACATACAACAACCAATAGTTTATTAATAATTTAAGAAAACCTGTTGGAGCAGGACCATTTTGGAACTGTTAAGAAAACTTTTAAGGTATAAAGAGAGCAGATATGCAGCCTACGTATAAATTTTTATTGTTTTTAGCAATAAATTAATTTTACATTTTTGTAAGTGATACACAGAACTACAGTTTAATCCGCTTAATACGATTTTTATGGGTCCGACAAAAATTAGCGTCTTAGGCGGAAAATCGTCTTAACCGAGAAGCGGCCCAGACAATCTTAAGAGAGAGTTTTTTAAAGAAATTATTATTGAATACAGAAAAGTGTTAATGTTTTAATATTTTGCGTTATGTTAGAAAATATTAATAAAAGTAAATACATATAGGTTATATATAAATAAATATATAGTTATAAATTTACTAGATAAATAAACATAAAGCTACATACCTTTTTTGAACAACACGTTCATTTAAAAAAAAAATATACATATAACACCATTAATACATGTGTACATAAATACTGTAACTAATAACGAAATTTCCGTTACTTATTACATTCTCTTGCCTATATGAATATATAGGAAGGAAAGTATTGTTTTCATGTCGATTTTTCGAAATCGAGTTTTCACCGGATCTATACGTTTTCAGACCCCCTGAACCCAAAAAACATGTTTTTAGCGATTGGTCTGTGTGTGTGTGAGTGTGTGTGTGTGTGTGTGTGTGTGTGTGTGTCTGTGTGTGAACAGAATATCTCAAGAACGGAACATCGTACGAACTTGAAACTTAAAACTTAAGTTACATACCACTACCGGACCCGACACGAACATTTTCATCAAAATCGGTCAACCGGAAGTAGTAGTTTATTCGTATAATTTTTCACTTTTTTGCGATTTTCTCAAAAACTGGTCCTACGATTTTTTTTAAAATCGCCTGGTTTACTACATTTTTTATGCTCTACAAGATAGGGTAGGCGCCATGTTTGCTGAAATTCTGCGTGAGGCTGTTTTTACGTAAAAACATTTTCTTTTTAAGATTGGGGCTTTAATATGCAATTTAGCGCAAAACGTTATATAACAAAAGTTGTAGAGAATTTAAAATTCTACAACTTTTATTTCAAACATTTTTTTGTATAACGCTTAGTTTAGCGGTAATAAGCAATTTTCTGTTTTTTTCTCACGAAAACGTGAGAAAAATTGATTTTTTAAACATTCCGGCCTTAGTATGCATTTTACGACAAAAGTGTATATAATTAAATTTATAGAAAATTAAAAGATCTACAACTTTTATTTAGAGCATTTTTCTCTACAGAGCCTAGTTTAGAGAGAAAGAGTGATTTTCCGTATTTCTAGGCCAAAATGAGGTTGATTTTCATTTTGCGTCTTTCACTCATGATTAAAATTAGGTTATATTTTTTGTTTATTTCTTATGTTTTATTACTAATGTTAGGTTTATTGTTAATTATTTTAACTGGCAAGAGAAAGTTGTGTGAGTGTTTCACACCAAATTTTTTTTAAAATAGTCATCAATTTTGAGCGCGTATTAGGCGGGATTGAATGCGTAATAAGCGGAAACATATACACGTGTTTTACTGTAATAATCAAGGGACTTCATGAAAACCGCGTTTTGAGCAGCAAATCATTTTAGCCGTGAGCGTATTAAACGGATACTACTGTATAAACCAGTTTATTTAATACGCCTGACTGAGGGTTATGCCCATAACGGGCAGATGGAGTGTTAAATTAATTGCACTCGATCTGTTGGTTCCAGGGCTACAAAAAATAGTTCTGTTTCTTATCACATAGTCAGCCAAAATTATATGACTGAACTATTTAAGAACAGAAGAGGTAGAGGTGTAAAAGACCTCCGCTTAATCCGCCAGAGTCCGCTTAATCGTCAGAGTTATCTCCTCTGATAGTAATGAATTTCACTATGCAGCCAGACCCTGTGGTGAATAAAGTAAAGGTGTCATTTGTATGGTGGAAAGTCGGTGCTTTTCGGAGGGCCTAGCATGCTGATAAGCATACTTTTTCAACTCATTGAGGAAGGTTGTAGTAAACCACTTCACTCCTTGTTTTTACTTAGTAAAACCTCTAAAGGTTCAAACCAGCTTTTCGGCTGTTGACCTACACAACAACGATTGAGGGTTACAAGCCGGTACAATTGGTAGCCGATCAATAAACCGTTCAAATGTAAAACGTTACTTCGATATTAGTGAAAAATTTATTATAAAAATTAACTGGTTGTCTTAACTATATGTTCTTTAAAAAATTAATAGCATAACATATTTTAAACTGTAATAATAATGTAATTTAATCACGTGCATAATATGTATCATTGTTAAGTAGCTCTTTAAATGATCGAATAATACAGGAGCGTGCTTTGGGCTTTGTAATCGTGAACCAAAAATAAAACGTGTTTTACTGTAATAATCAAGGGACTTCATGAAAACCGCGTATTGAGCAGAATATCGTTTTAGCCGTGAGCGTCTTAAACGGATACTACTGTATAAACCAGTTTATTTAATACGCCTGACTAAGGGTTACAATAAGCCGGTACATTGGTAGGCGATCAATAAAACGTTACTTCGATATTAGTGAGAAATTTATTATAAAAATTAACTGGTTGTCTTAACTACATGTTCTTTAAAAAATGTGGAGTGGAACACTCACACAACTTTCTCTTGCCAATGCAAATAATTAACAATAAACCTAACAATAGTAATAAAACATTAGAAATAAACAAAAAACTAACCTCAATAGACATAACCTTATTTTAATCATGAGTGAAAGGCGCAAAATGAAAATCGACCTGTTTGGCTTAAAAATATGGAAAATCACTCTTTCACGCTAAACTAGGCACTGTACAAAAAAATGCTATAAAAAAAAGTTGTAGATCTGTTAATTTCCTATAAACTTTATTATATACACTTTTGTCGTAAAATGCATACTAAGGCCGAAATCTTTAAAAAATCAATATTTCACACGTTTTCGTGAGAAAAAAGCAGAAAATCGCTAATTACCGCTAAACTAAGCGTTATACAAAAAAAATGTTTCAAATAAAAGTTGTAGGACTTTAAATTCTCTACAAATTTTATTATATACATTTTTGCGCTGAAATGCATAATAAAGCCGCAATCTCAAAAAAACAATTTCTTTACGCAAAAACAACCTCACCAAGAATTTCAGCAAACATGGCGCGCCTACCCTATCTTGTAGAGAATAAAAAATTAAATAAACCAGTGCAATTTTTAAAAAAAATCGTATTACCAGTTTTTGAGAAAATCGCAAAAAGTGAAAAATTACACGAATAAATTACTACTTCTGGTAGACCGATTTTGATGAAAATGTTCGTGTCGGGTCCGGTAGTGGTATGTAACTTAAGTATCAAGTTTCAAGTACGTACGATGTTCCGTTCTTAAAATATTTTGTATACACACATACAGACCAATCGCTTAAAACATGTTTTTTGGGTTCAGGGGGTCTGAAAACGTGTAGATCCGGTGAAAACTCGATTTCTTAAAATCGACATGAAAACAATACTTTTCTTCCTATATATTCATATAGGCAAGAGAAAGTAAAAATTAATAGCATAAATTATATTAAAATGTAATAAAAATGTAATTTAATCACGTGCATAATAAGTATCATTGTTAAGTAGCTCTTTTAATGATCGAATAATACAGGAGCGTGCTTTGGGCTTTGTAAACGTGAACTATCTCTTGTAGGGTAATTCGAACCCTGATTTTCACTATATCCTATTACAATAGATTAATTAGTTTGGTATTCTGCATAAGCCTACACAATATTGAATTTAATCAAGGCGTACTAAGCTATCTGTCTTTATCACGTTACATACTATATTTGTTTATTCGGCACGAGAAATCGCCGTGAGGAATTGCATTAAATTCAATTTCCAAACAGAACTGTGGTTTCCCTTGGTATTGCTTAGAAAATAAGCGAGCTGGGGCAATAATTATACCATTTAATGAGTTTCATAACTACCACGAACAATCCACAGGTAATAAAACTTTTTTTTAAATCTGGTGTGAAACACTCACACATCTTTCTCTTGCCAATGCAAATAATTAACAATAAACCTAACATTAGTAATAAAGCATTATAAATAAACAAAAAATTAACCTCAATAAACATACCCTAATTTAATCATATAATGAAAGACGCAAAATGAAAATCAACCTCAGTTTGGCTTAAAAATACGAAAAATTGCTCTTTCACGCTAAACTAGGCACTGTACAAAAAAAATGCTCGAAATAAAAGTTGTAGATCTCTTAATTTCCTAAAAATTTTATTATATACACTTTTGTCGTAAAATGCATTCTAAGGCCGAAATCTTAAAAAAATAGATTTTTCACAAGTTTTTGTGAGAAAAAAAACAGAAAATCGCTAATTACCGCTAATTTAAGCGTTATACAAAAAAATGTTTGAATTAAAGTTGTAGACCTTTAAATTCTCTACAACTTTTATTATATAAATTTCTGCGCTAAAATGCATATTGAAGCCGCGATCTTGAAAAAACAATGTTTTTACGTTAAAACAGCCTCATCAAGAATTTCAGAAAACATGGCGCCTACCCTATCTTGTAGAGCATAAAAAATTAAGTAATTGAGGCGATTTAAAAAAAAATCGTAGGAAAGTGAAAAATTACACGAATAAACTACTACTTCCGGTTGACCGATTTTGATGAAAATGTTCGTGTCGAGTCCGGTAGTGGTATGTAACTAAAGTTTCAAGTTCGTACGATGTTGCGTTCTTGAGATATTCTGTTCACACACACATACCAATCGCTAAAAACATGTTTTTTGGGTTCAGGGGGTCTGAAAACGTGTAGTTCCGGTGAAAAATTGATTTCGAAAAATCGACATGAAAACAATACTTTCCTTCCTACATATTCATATAGGCAAGAGAAAGTAAAAAGCAGTTGAGTTGTTTAATCACATCACTCGAATTACGAAAGGAGAGTTTTGGAGGCCAAGACCTAAGGAAAAGAATTTTGGAAGGCTCAAATTTTACAGGGAAAATTATCTAAGAGAAATAATTAGGAAGAGAGGTACCGAGCTGTGAAAGGAGAAACTAATGGCTTTGGACAAGAGTACTTGAATAATCCCGATACTGTACAGCACACAAAAAATAAAGATAAAAAAAATCTGGTGTGAAACACTCACACAACTTTCTCTTACCAGTCCAAATAATTAACAATAAACCTAACATTAGTAATAAAACATTAGAAATATACAAACAAACTAACCACAATAAACATAACCTAATTTTAATCATCTATGAAAGACGCAAAATGAAAATCGATCTCAGTTTGCCTTAAAAATACGGAAAATCACTCTTTCACGCTAAACTAGGCACTGTAGAGAAAAATGCTTTAAATAAAAGTTGTAGATTTTTAATTTTCTATAAATTCGATTATATACACTTTTGTCATAAAATGCATACTAAGGCCGAAATCTTTAAAAAATCGATTTTTCACGCGTTTTCGTGAGAAAAAACAGAAAATCGCTTATTACCGCTAAACTAACCGTTATACAAAAAAATATTCGAAATAAAAGTTGTAGAATTTTACATTCTCTACATTTTTTATTTAAATTTTTGCACTATAATACATATTAAAGCCGTAATCTTAAAAAAACACTTTTTTACGGAAAAACAGCCTCACCAAGAATTTCAGCAAACATGGCGCCTACCCTATCTTGTAAAGAATAAAAAAATTGAGTAAACCAGGAGATTTTAAAAAAAATTGTTGGGCCAGTTTTTGAGAAAATTGCAAAAAAGTGAAAAATTACACGAATAAACTACTACTTTCGGTTGACCGATTTCGATGAAAATGTTCGTGTCGGGTCCGGTAGTAGTGTCTAACTTAAAGTTTTAATTTTCAAGTTCTTACGATGTTCCGTTCTTGAGATATTCTGTTCACACGCACGCACGCACACACGCACATACACACAGACCAATCGCTAAAAACATGTTTTTTGGGTTCAGGGGGTGTGAAAACGTGTAGATCCGGTGAAAACTCGACATGAAAACAATACTTTCCTATATATTCATATAGGCAAGTGAAAGTAAAAATACCAGATCCTTACCGAATTCACGCGAAGGAAACACACAAACTTTCTCAATGAAAACCTAGAATATGAAGTAATTTAAGAAAATTTACTGAAAATCGTTTTAAAAAATTTTTGAGGAAAACTGATATGCTTGAAGAATACAGTATTTGTAATTTTCCATCTGAGTAACGTATTGTTTAGGTCATCAGCCTGTAGCCTGGTTTGAACCTGTAGAGGTTTTACTAAGTAAAACGAGGAGTGAGGTGGTTTACCATTGCCTTCCTCACTGAGTGGAAAAGTACGCTTATCAGCATGCCGGGCCCTCTGAAAAGCACATATTTTCTACTCTGTAAATGACACCTTCACTTCATTCACCACAGGGTCTGGCTGTACAATGAAATTCATTACTTTCAGAGAAGATAACTCTGATTAGTGTCTTTTACACTTCTACCCCTTCTGTTCTTAAATAATTCAGTCATTTAATTGGCTGATCATGTGATAAGAAACAGAACTATTTATTTTAGCCCTGCAACTAACAGATTGAGTGTAAATTATTTGACACTCCACCTGTCTCACCTGAGTAAAGTGTTTATAATTATCAAGTTTTTACCACTGATGTATTTTATGACTTCAAAACTAATAACGTGCACACGTACATACTTTTAAAAGTCACTTATTTGGCTTCAGGGTATATGAAACGAGATTATTTCATTTCCCGGAACAGAAAAAAAAGAATCGCAGGAATAACTTTTCTTTCTAAATTGTAAATAAAGTTCGATACAAAATTTGTAAATATTAGTTCGATACATAAAAGCATAATTTTCAGTAATTAGATTATAAAAAATTAATTACATTATGTTAATGGGATCGTTCAAATCCTTACAAAAAAGATCAGAAGATAACCAACTAATGCAAGTACTACTACAATACGGTAAAATGTTATTCTTTTTTTCTAATTTTAGCGTTACTGCCACCTGTTTTGCACTACTGCCAATACAAAAGAAAAAAGGGCAGACATTACAGCGTTTTTTTTTTGCCTTAGAGGTAAGTCGGTAGCGTCATTTGGATCACGTAACGCACAAACTTAATAATGAAAATAATTTGCACCATTTAAAATTTCTGGTACTGCGAATAAAATGTAATATCATGAACCTATAAAATTTTTACAAAATTTTCAAATTTATTATAAAGTTTTTTTTATTATAAATCAATTTATTGTCACGAAAAATAACATACTTTATAAAAAAATCTATGTGTCTGTCCGCGAGTAAGTGCGTTAGAATGACCAGAAGACTGGTCTAAGAGAAGCAGAGAAATCTGAGCGAAAGATCCTCCGCAAGATAATGAGTCCGAAGATAGTAAACGAACAATATAGATTACAAAGTCGAGAAGAGCTGTACAAGGAAACTGAACGATTAATGGAAACGATTAAAAAAATGACTTAAATTCTACGGACACCTGTATACAATGGATGATAACCGATTGACAAACAAATTTTTAAGACACTAAACAATAGACCTAAGGTGTCGTACAAATGGTTTAAAGAAGTCAGAAAGGATTTTGAGAAAACTAATGAACCGAACTCAGACAACTAATTACAGAGTTTACGGGCT
The DNA here is from genome assembly GCA_035578175.1 of Catonia carolina. NCBI lineage: Eukaryota > Metazoa > Arthropoda > Insecta > Hemiptera > Achilidae > Catonia > Catonia carolina. The sequence goes on from JAQMRL010000007.1 coordinate 57,351,004, forward strand.
CCTATGAAAAGAAAACACAGAACACCGGATGGACAGACGAAATGAGAAAAGCCTACAGTGAGCAAGTGCTGAGAATGTGGGCTGCAAAAAGAGCTTCCAGAAACATCTAGTCATCTCACATGGTCTAATACTGGCCCTACACGAGGAAAAAAACATTATATTATGTCAAGTCAAAAAAAATTGAAATGGGAAATGGAAAGACTAAATTACTGCATAGAATGCTAATAGGAGACTGACCAGGCAGTCGCTTGGAGTATGCAAAGGAAACCTCTGCGAAAACCTTGACCAAAACACATAAACATTACGCTGCAACTAATGCAGTAAAATTATTCCCAATATTTTTTTATTATCCATTTTCACAAGTCAACTTATAATTTTCCATTAAACAATTTTTACTTACATTAACACAAAACAAAACGATAATAAATAATTATACGATCATTATCTATATTCAGATACAAATCAAAAGTGGCTACCTTAATTAAGATTCGAACCACGTAATTTTTTCTCCGAAAACCATTGTTGAAAAACATAAATTGATAGCCTTTTTTTATTCAATTAAAATTAAAAGTTAACAGTAATAAAATAAAAAAATATAAAGCCTATATTATAAAAATTTACAAGATACTGTTTTGTTATTTAATTAGAAGAAAAAAAATTCTTCTACGCCGGGATCCCGAGTTCGATTCTCGGTTAGGTCTGGTAATTTTCATCACTTGTTTTCATCTATCACCCTCCTCATCGTCTGAATCAGTAGTAATTGCATAACAGTCGGACATAAAAAAAAAACAGCTTACTCAATGAACACGTACGCTCCAATGAAAGTTGAATCCAGTTTTTCAAAAATTGATTTTCAATCAGAAACTTAATATTTTTTGTTTAATTTACAGTGGACGATTTTTTTAAATTATTTGGTAGTTCGTTATAAATTTTGACAGAATTATTGGTATTTTTCTGTTTAAATGTTAAAAAAAATAATAATTTATTATACTTATTAAAAACGAAAACGGATGACAAACAAAAAAAAGAAATGAAAAAGTCAGGCCCGAGTAGGAACCGAACATTGGACTACTCACATAATATACTAATGAGCCGACCGTAAAAACGTTCAACCTTCGAAGGTTAAAGGGGGCGGAGCCCTTCTCTAAAACTGACATAAAATTATAAATAACAATAATACTAATCCCATTAAAAATAAGATTAGCTTTATCAGAAGGCCTAAAACTTGAGTAAATAATAACATAATTGATTAGACAGTGCATGACAAATCTTTAAAAATGATTCGCTTAAACACATAAAAAATTAAATTAATTTTGTCAGTAACTTTTTTATTTAATGCAAACCATTAATAATATAATGAATAATCAAACATTTATAAAGTTTACAAAACTGAATATTGAATTCTCGTAGAATGAGGTTTCTTACCTTAAAAGAGAGCCGTGTCTCTTAATTTTCCGTAAAATTTGGAATGAAGAATGATTATGAAACTTAAAACATACATTTTATCCTTATTTTTTACAATATCTACTTCATATATATGATGACAATTTTCTTTATGAAAAAATCTACTAACATTTAAAGCAGTGACAGATTATTTTTCGAGAAAGTCCATAAGGGATTCCGATGTTAAAATTGCTAACTTTAAGTTAGCAGTTTTTGTTCACATTTGACCCGTTTTGTTCGTTTGATGCGCGTGTGTGTGTGTGTGTGTGCGTGCGCGCGCAAAATATCACAAAAAGTAGTAATTTATTCGTGCGATATTTCACTTTTCGCTATTTTCTCATAAATGTCTCTTACGATTATTTTAAAAAATCGACTCATTTACTCCATTGTTAATGATTAAACATAGATTATAAGGGTTTTACATACATTGGCAAGACAAAGTCGTGTGAGTGTTTCATACCAGATTTTTTTTTCTAGAAAAGTTTAAAATTTTATCAATTATACCTCATTTTAAAGCTGAACGATCACGGGGTATCTAATGACGTTAAAAACAAAACAAAAATCACAACTTTGACAGAAAATCTGTTGTGAACCCTTGAATCTATTTCTGAACAAACACTGTACTACGTTTTCTAGCAACGTAAGTCCGATATCTGCCTTAATTATTATTATTTAGAGACAAACAAGTATCCAGAAGGGGCACTTGCCCCCCTCGAAAAATAATATGTGTACAAAACAAATGAACGATTAGAAAAAGAAGGCTAAATTTTACGGACTCCAGTATATAATAAATGACAACCGGTTGAAAAAAACACTAAACATTAGAATTAAGTTGTCGGACAAATGGTTTAAAGACGTCAAAAGCATACTGGAAATCGAGAAAACTTAATGAAACGAACAAAACTCAAGACAACTAATTACCGACTTTAAGGATTCCACGAAGAGCAAAAACAGAACACCGGGTAGAGAAATGCCTACAATGCTTTTAAAACGAACGCTAAGAATGTGGACTGCAAAAATAACTTCCACAAACGTCTAAAATTATCTAACGTGGTCTAAAATTCGCTCTAAACGAGGAAAAAGTATGTCTGTATGTGTACGCGCGCGCTTTTGTACACAACATTTCATTTTGCCTTCTCTAAAAAAAAACTCTGGTTACGTGCCTGAGAGAGGTTCGGATTTTTGACGTTTGGATTATCGAAGCAGTACTGTAATTGAATTTTAAGGATCACTTGAAATCCCATCAATATTTTTAAGAACGAATTATATTCTGATAGTCTACTACAAAGAGACTAGAAAGTAAAAAAAATTGTAAAACATGATAGCAAGTATTAAAGTATTTTCTAGAACTAGGCTTGCCTGCTTACATACGTACTAGCTAGTTAGCTGTCTAGCAGGCAGGCCATATAAGGTTCAACGAACTGTACTTGAATAACAGCCTGTGCTTCAACACCTCCGTTTTAGTTTGTTCTAGCTGTAACGTTATTTCCTAGGTTAAAGGAATGAATGATTTTATAACATGACTAACATAGTTATTCACAGATAGTTGAATAAAACACAGAGTTCGTTTACAGAATCTAATCGCACAACTAAGATAGTCACAACAGGCGAATTCCCTTGGTGACTTAACAATTATTAATAGATTTGCAGGAACAGTCAATGGAAAATTAAGTTTCACTTATACATACTTTAATACATTTTAAAACGCCACCTTCCATTTTATAAAACGTTCCGTTAAAAAATTTGATGTGAAACACTCACACGACGTTCCCTTTGAAGACTTAAAATAATTTAATAAATTTATAGATACAATCAATTAATGGAAATTTAAGTTTCACTTAAATATATTAATACATTTTGAAATGCTACTTTCTATTTCGTAAAACATTCTGTTAAAAAAAATTTGATGTGAAACACTCACATGACTTTTTCTTGTTAATATAAACAATGAACAATATAACCTATGTTATATAGTGGCAGGCCACTATTTAGGAGCTTAAATTGCTTACAGTTCCCTCTCTCTACATTTTTGAGGTGATTATGTATGTTAGGAAAAATAATTTTATGCAGAATTTCATGTTCACAATCATAACACGAGAAATATAAATGATTATTATGTGGCTAATCACTCCACAAAATTGTTTGAACAAAAACCTACTTATGCAGGGAGAAAATTCATGAATAAATTACCCCAATTTTTAAAATGTTACGATAATTTGCATTCCTTTAAAACAAATTACTTGATCGTTGAAACTTTTTATAGCGTATAAGAATTTCTTTCTTGATGGTAGTGATATATTGTGTGATTCTTATATCTATTTCAGGTGTTATAACTGACATGTCCTATACTCCTCCTGGAGTCTCCAGGACGCAAAAAAATAAAAAATGTTTAATCATTAGTAAATAATGTAAAATTTACAACATAACCTAACCAATCAACCTGTATTTGGCTTAAAAATACGGAAAATCACTAACTGACACTAAACTAGGCTTTGTAGAAGAAAATGTTTGAAATAAAAGATGTAGATATTTAGTTTATAACTTTAATTCTACACTTTCATCGTAAAGTGCATCATAAGGCTTCAATATTTTTAAAAAACCCATTTTTTACCGATGAAAAAAGACAGAAAACCATTGACACAAATCTAAGCGTATTATAAAAACCGCTTGTATTCAAAGTTTTAAGTTTTTACAAGTTTTACAACTTTTTATTACATAATCTTTAGCCCTAGAATGCATATTAAGGGCACAATATTAAAAATAGAATATTTTTTCCCTACGAGAACACAGCCCCCCCCCCCCCAAAGAATTTCAGCAGACATGGAGCTTACCCTATCATCTTGTAGAGCATAAAAATTTATTTCATAAGGCGAATTTTAAAAAAATCGTAGGACCCGTTTTTGAGAAAATCACAAAAAAGTGAAAAACCGTACGAATAAACTACCGGTTGACCAATTTTGATAAAAATGTTCCAGTCAGATCCGTTAGTGGTATCTAACTTGAGTTCTCAGATTCAGCTTCGTACATGTTCCGTTCTTGAAATATTTTGTTCACACACAGACCAATCGCTAAAAACATGGTTTTTGGTGTTGGGGGCTTGAAAACGTGTAAATCCGGTAAAAAATCGATTTCGAAAATCGGCATGAAAATAATACTTTCCTTCCCTATTCATATAGGCCAAGAGAAAATAATGAAAAGGCCAATTAAATTTACTGAAATTGTTTTGACAATGATGTAGTCATAGGAGCGGCTCTGAAAAGGAAATACAAAAAGTTTTAAAAACTAAACAGAAGGTTTTGACTAAACAAGGGAAAAACAGAAAATCGCTAATTACCGCTAAACTAGCCGTTATACAAAAGAAATGTTTGAAGTAAAAGTTGTAGGATTTTAAATTGTCTACAACTTTTATTATATACAATTTTTCACTAAAATGCATATTAAAGTCGCTATCTTAAAAAACAATTTTTTTACGTTAAGCAGCCTCACCAAGAATTTCAGCAAATATGGCGCCTAACCTATCTTGTAGAGCATAACAAATTTAGTAAGCCAGGCGATTTTTTAAAAAATCGTAGGACCAGTTTTTGAGAAAATCGCAAAAAAAGTGAAAAATTACATGAACAAACTACTACTTCCGGTTGACCGATTTTGATAAAAATGTTCATGTCGCGCCCGGTAGTGGTATGTAACTTAAGTTTAAAGTTTCAAGTTTGTACGACGTTCCGTTCTTGAGATATTTTGTTCACACACACCAAGCGCTAAAAACATGGTTTTTGGGTTCTGGGGGTCTGAAAACGTGTAGATCCGGTGAAAACTCGATTTCGAAAAATCAACATGAAAACAATACTTTCCTTCCTATGTATTTATATAGGGCAAGAGAAAGTAAAAAAATTATTAAGCTGTGAATATGTGCTACAAAGTTTACAAAATTAATATAGTAATATCCACTATTGGTACAGAGGACGATCAAGAGAAATGTACCGATATTTGTTGAACTAATGGAGGTTAGTTTAAGTTTAAAATATGAAGTTGTAAATTATTACAAAAATTACCGATTAGAGAAAAAAATAGAGAAATAGATATACTAACAATAAATCTTCATTTATCACTAGGCCTACAATAAATCATGAAAAGAGTTGACAAGTGAAACAAACCCGTGTACATTATACAGACATACAAACAAAGCAGAAAGCTTATGCATCACCAATTATTTTATTTTTATCCAAATGATTTTTTAGTCCTGTTACCCAATTGTTAATGGGCTTGTCATTTTTTTTCTATAAGGGGAAATTTTGTTTTGTGACACGAAGTTGGTAGCACTACTCAACCGGTATAGATATGGCAGAGTGAGTTGATTTTCCTTGGGTTTTCTAAAATTTTGTGCCGTTTCCGGTCGTGTTACGAACAAAATGTCTTTTACCCTAGAACAACAGGTTTTCATTCTTGAACGTTCATTCATTTTCATTCTTGGTTTAACTTTTACTTTCTCTTGCCTATATGAATATATAGGAAGGAAAGTATTGTTTTCATGTCGATTTTTCGAAATCGAGTTTTCACCGGATCTATACGTTTTCAGACCCCCTGAACCCAAAAAACATGTTTTTAGCGATTGGTGTGTGTGTGTGTGTGTGTGTGCGTGTGTGTGTGTGTGTGCAAAATATCTCAAGAACGGAACGTCGTACGAACTTGAAACTTGAAACTTAAGTTACATACCCTTACCGGACCCGACACGAACATTTTCATCAAAATCGGTCAACCGGAAGTAGTAGTTTATTCGTGTAATTTTTCACTTTTTTGCAATTTTCTCAAAAGCTGGTCCTACGATTTTTTTAAAAATCGCCTGGTTTACTAAATTTTTTATTCTCTACAAGATAGGGTAAGCGTCATGTGTGCTGAAATTCTTGGTGAGGGTGTTTTCTCGTAAAAACGTTGTTTTTTTAAGATTACGGCTTTAATATGCATTTTAACACAAAACTTTATATAATAAAAATTGTAGAGAATTTAAAATCCTACAACTTTTATTTCAAACAATTTTTTGTTTAACGCTTATAACGTTTAGCGGTAATTTGCGATTTTCTGTTTTTTTCTCACGAAAATGTGTGAAAAATTGATTCTTTTAAGATTTCGGCCTTAGTAGGCATTTTACGACAAAAGTGTATATAATTTAATTTTTAGAAAATTAAAAGATCTACAACTTTTATTTAAAGCATTTTTCTCTACAGAGCCTAGTTTAGAGAGAAAGAGTGATTTTTCGTATTTCTAAGCAAACTGAGGTTGATTTTCATTTTCCGTCTTTCACTCATGATTAAAATTAGGTTATGTTTATAGAGGTTAGTTTTTTGTTTATTTCTTATGTTTTATTACTAATGTTAGGTTTATTGCTAATTATTTGCACTGGCAAGAGAAAGTTGTGTATGTGTTTCACACCAGATTTTTTATTTAAGACTGTAAAATTGAACAACAAGTAAATGTGATTATTACAATAATTGTGTAAATGACATGATAGGCATGAGAGGGGTAGGGCCTCCATTGGTGCCTCTCCAAGAATAAAACTTGTATATTAAACTACCAGGTCTCTACTCCAGCGTCTTTTAAGGCGTCTAGCAAGATTATCAGGTAAATGGAAGATGGATAATGAACATACCAGTGGGTTCTCGTGTTCTTGTAAAGCGTTTGTATTGGTGATTCATGGATTTTTTTACAAATACAGAGTGATTTTTAGTCCTGTTACCCAATTGTTAATATCTTGTAATTTTTTCGAAAAAGCGAAATTTTGTTTTGTGACACGAAGTTGGTAGCCCTACTCAACCGGTATAGATACGGCAGTGAGTGTTGATTTTCCTTGAGCTGTGTAAAATTTTGTGCCGTTTCCGGTCGTGTTACGAACAGAACGTCTTTTACCCTAGAACAACGGGTTTTCATTCTTGAACAATATTTTGCTACGAAATCGTACGCGAGTGTAAAATAATCATTTCAAATTAAATTTGCTGGTTTTCCTCCACCAGAAGAAATTTCAATTTCTTGACTAACCAACCGATTTCGAGAGACAGGTAGTGTTTGCGATAGGAAACACCTCTACCTCTTCTGTTCTTCTTAAATGCTTGTTATATAATTGGCTGACCATGTGATAAAAATATAACTATTTTTTGTAGCCCTGGAACGAGAAGATTGAGCACAAATAATTAAACACTCTATCTGCCTGTTCTGGGCAAATTTACATTATAACATTATGTTAAAACATAAGTAAACAATGTAAAATTAAAAACATTAACAAAATTTAATCATGAGTGAATGGCGTTAAATGAAAATTAACATCATTATATGATTCAACTATTTAAAAACAGAAGAGGTAGAGGTGTAAAACACACTAGTCAGAGTTATTTCCTCTGAGAATAATGAATTTCACCATACAGCCAGATCCTGTGGTGAATGTGGTAAAGATGTCATTTGCAGGGTGGAAAGTGGGTGCTTTTCGGAGGGCCTAGCAAGCTGATAAGCATACTCTTTCAACTCAGTGAGGAAAGGAATAGTAAACCACCTCACTCCTCGTTTTTACTTAGTAAAACCTCTTAAGGTTCAAACCAGCCTTTCGGTTGTTGACCTAAACAGCACAAAATAAAACTAGATATTATTAAGGGTATGTATTCATAAATATTTTAAAGATTAACATTATTCATGAAAATAGGGTGTTTTCTTTCAAACACCCGGTACCTATAGTTTACTTTTTCTATTAATTGTATGACATAACCTTATATTCTGCCCATAACACACAGGTGGAGTGTCAAATTATTTACACTCAATCTGTTCATTGCAAGGCTAAAATAAATAGTTTTGTTTCTTATCACATGGTCAGCCAATTAAACTGAATCATTTAAGAACAGAAGAGGTAGAGGTGTAAAAGACACTAATCAGAGTTATCTTCTCTGGAAGTAATGAATTTCATTATACAGCCAGACCCTGTGGTGAATGAAGTGAAGATGTCATTTGCAGAGTGGAAAATATGTGCTTTTCAGAGGGCTCGGCATGCTGATAAGCGTAATTTTCCACCCAGTGCGGAAGGCATTGATAAACCACCTCACTCCTCTTTTTACTTCGTAAAATCTCTACAGGTTCAAACCAGCCTTTCAGCTGATGACCTAAACAACAACAACAACAACAACAACAACAACAACAACAACCTTGTATTACTTTTCTTTATCTGCATACGCGGGAAAGTTGAAAGAGCTACGGTAGAACTATTAATAAAGCTAAACGTTGAAGTTTACAATGATATAACACAAACGTTAATGTACTTAAAACGATGCCTAGAAAATGTAAAACGTGGAATGAAACCCGTTTATTTATAATGCACCCCTCTGATGGTATCAAAAAGCCTGCACAGAGCGCGGGCACAATTGTTAGAATATATTAACAAGCCAAATAGGCAGATGGCACGTGGTTACCAAGTAACTGAATTATTTATTAAATAATTGACTGCCTTGTTAAGCTATCAATAATATTGACAATTTAGGGAGGGCAACAAAAAAAGGAAACGACAAATTCAATGAAGCACTAAAATTCTGGAAAAGCAATGGAAAACTGTCGATATCATCATAATATTAAAACTATCAAATAAAATTACTTATAAGTCACTTAACACTAATATTTTTACTTTCTCTTGCCTATATGAATATATAGGAAGGAAAGTATTGTTTTCATGTCGATTTTTCGAAATCAAGTTCATCGGATCTACAGGTTTTAAAGACCCGCTGAACCCAAAAGGGTTCAGCGGGTCTAAAGGGTTCTGTAGGGTCTATTTGTGTGTGTGTGTGTGTGTGCGCGCGCGCGTGTGTGAACGCAATATCTCAAGAACGGAACAACGTAAGAACTTAAAACTTAAGTTACATACCACTACCGGACCCAACACGAATATTTTCATCAAAATCGGTCAACCGAAAGTAGTAGTTTATTCGTGTCATTTTTCCCTTTTTTGCGATGTTTTCGAAAACTGGTCCTACGATTTTTTGTAAAAATCGCCTGTTTTACTAATATTTTTATGCTCTACAAGATAGGGTACGCGACATACTGAAATTCTTGGTCAGGCTATTTTCACGTAAAAACATTTTCTTTTTAAGATTGCGGCTTTAATATGCATTTTAGCGCAAAACGTTATGTAATAAAAGTTGTAGAGAATTTGAAGTCCTACAACTTTTATATCAAACATTTTCTTGTATAACGCTTAGTTTAGCGGTAATTAGCGATTTTCTGTTTTTTTTTCTCACGAAAACGAGTGAAAAATCGATTTTTTTAAGATTTCGGCCTTAGTATGCATTTTACGACAAAAGTGTATAAAATCAAATTTATAGGAAATTAAAAGATCTACAACTTTTATTTAGAGCGTTTTTCTCTACAGAGCCTAGTTTAGTGTGAAATAGTGATTTTCCGTATTTTTAAGCCAAACAGGTCGATTTTCATTTTGCGTCTTTAACTCATGATTAAAATAAGGATATATTTTTTTGAGGTTACTTTTTTTTATTTATAATGTTTTATTACTAATATTAGGTTATATTGTTTAAATTATTTGCATTGGCAAGAGAAAGCTGTGTGAGTGTTTCACACCAGATTTTTTTTATTTTCACTTGCCCTATATGAATATACAGAACAAAGTATTGTTTTCAAGTCGATTTTTTAAATTAAGTTTTGACCGGAAATAAACGTTTTCAGGCCTCCTGAACACAAAAACCATGTTTTTAGCGATTGGTATTCGTGTGTCTGAACAAAATATTTCATGACAGGAATAGCGTACAACGTTGGAACTTGGAACTTACATTAGGTACCACAATGGACACAACACGAATATTTCATCAAAATCTGTTGTTATTGTTGTTGTTTAGGTCATCAGCCAAGAGGCTGGTTTGAACCTGTAGAGGTTTTACTAAGTAAAACGAGGAGTGAGGTGGTTTACCATTGCCTTCCTCACTGAGTGGAAAAGTACGCTTATCAGCATGCCGGGCCCTCTGAAAAGCACATATTTTCCACTCTGCAAATTACACCTTCACTTCATTCACCACAGGGTCTGGCTGTATAATGAAATTCATTACTTTCAGAGGAGATATCTCTGATTAGTGTCTTTTACACCTCTACCTCTTCTGTTCTTTAATGATTCAGTCATTTAATTGGCTGACCATGTGATAAGAAACAGAAATATTTATTTTAGCCCTGCAACGAACAGATTGAGTGTAAATAATTTGACACTCTACCAGTCTGTTATGAGCAGATAGGAATTGTATATACATAATATAATTTTAATTTATTGAATCCTCTAAAAAACACAAATCAAACAAAATATTCTTTGTTTATTAGTCTATTAAATAAATACTAAAGTAGATTATAAAGTATGTATACATAACGAAATGAGATTTTTAAATCGGTAATATAATAGCCAAGGCTGTATTTTTTAAAGAACTTGTTTATTAGTTATTCCGTAGAATAGAAAACGGTTCTCAAAACTAAATACATAACATTATTACATGATTTGAGAGAGGTAGGAGGTGTGCCAAGTTACGCAATACTATAAAGACATTAAACGGGGAGAAACAATTAACAATACGGCTCTAAATCAAAAATTACTTATACAGATTGGACAATTTTTAGCACTGATTTATACTATTTAGAATGAATATATAGTAATTATTCTTATTTTTAATCGTATTTTAAAAAAATCTAGAGTGAAACACTCACACAACTTTCTCTTGCCAATGCAAATAATTAACATTAAACCTAAAATTAGTAATAAAAGGTTAGAAATAAACAAAAAACCACCCTCAATAAACATAACCTAATTTTAATCATGAGTGAAAGACGCAAAATGACAATCTACCTGCAGTTTGGCATAAAAATACGGAAAATCATTCATTCGCGCTAAACTAGGCATTGTAGAGAAAATTGCTCTTAATAAAAGTTGTAGATCTTTTAATATCCTATACATTTTATTATATACACTTTTGTCGTAAAATGCATACTAAAGCCGAAATCTTTAAAAAATAGATTTTTTACGAGTTTTCGAGAGAAAAAAACAGAAAATTGCTAATTACCGCTAAACGAAGCGTTATACAAAGATTGCGGATTTAATATGCATTTTACCGCCAAAATTTATATAATAAAATATGTAGAAAATTTAAAATCCTACAACTTTTAGGATTTAAGATTGCGGATTTAATACGCATTTTACCGCCAAAATTTATATAATAAAAAATGTAGAAAATTTAAAATCCTACAACTTTTATTTCAAACATTGTTTTGTATAAAGCTTGGTTTAGCGGTAATTAGCGATTTTCTGTTTTTTTTCTCACGAAAACGTGTGAAAAATCGATTTTTTTAAGATTTCGGTCTTAGTATGCATTTTACGACAAAAGTGTATATAATAAAATTTATAGGAAATTAAAAGATCTACGACTTTTCTTTAGGGCATTTTTCTCAACAGAGCCTAGTTTAGCGTGAAAGAGCGATTTTCCGTATTTTTAAGCCTAACTGAGGTCGATTTTCATTTTGCATCTTTCACTCATGATTAAAATTCGTTTATGTTTACAACTAGTTAGTTTTTTGTTTATTTCTAATGTTTTATTACTACTGTTACGTTCATTGATAATTATTTGCACTGGCAAGAGAAAGTTGTGTGAGTGTTTCACACCAGATTTTTTTTAGCATGTTTCGACAATGTTCTATAAACATATCTCATTATTAATTGAAAATCATCGCAAATTAGCGATTAATATTAAATATTTTATAATTATATTCGTTTTATTAGTTATCCAACGTACACATCGCTACAGTCCATTCGAGAAAGCATGATGTATTACTTTTAAATGGAATAAAAGAAAAGAGGGAATTTTGTAATGTTCTCATGCGTCAGTGCTACCACTTAAAATTATAAGAATACCACTAAGAATAATTAAAAGGGATATTTTACTTTTGAAAAGGGAATTTTTAATCAAAAAAATTACTAGAATTCAGAGTCTTACTATCATCTACTTCTAAAGGGCTGTAGTTTACATTAACAATGGTAAAATGTCATCAGGTATTAACAATTTTGTTGTTGTTTAGGTCATCACCCGAAAGACTAGTTTGTTGAACCTCTATAGACTTTACTAAATAAAATAAAGAGTGAATTGTTTACCAAGCCTTCCTCACTGAGTTTATAAAGCATGCTTATCAGCATTCCGGGCCCTCTGAAAATTTTCTACTTCTATTCTGCAAATGACAACTTCACTTCATTCATCAAAGGGTCTGGCTGTATAATGAAATTCATTACATTCAAAGAAAATAACTCTGACTAGTGTATTTTACACTTCTACCTCCTTGTGATCTTATATGCTTCAGTCATGCAATTGGCTGAACATGTGATAAGAAACAGAACAATTTTTTGTAGCCCTGGAACTAGCAGATTGGGTGTAAATAATTTTAACACCCACCTCTCTGTTATGGGTAATTCATAATTTTACAGAATCATTATAGATTAGTTTTACAGTAAGCCTGCCGGCCGCATTGGCGTAATTGGTAACGTGCTCGCCTCTCATCATGCGGTCTTGGGTTCGAATCCCACTCAGGCACGCCATATTTTCAGACGTTACAAAAAATCATTTCATCCTTCACCAAATGTTCAGATACAGATTGGACAATTTGGATTATGAATCATAATCATGCATTAGCAGTAATTGCAAAAACGTTGGAAGTTAAACAAAAATAAAAATTTGGTGTGAAACACTCACACGACTTTCTCTTGCCAGTGCAAATAGTTAACAATAAAACTATAATTAGTAAACATAAGAAAACATTAGTAAAACATAAGAAATAAATAAAAAACCAACCTTATTTCAATCATGAGAGAAACACGCAAAATGAAAATCAACCTCAGTTTGGCCTAAAAATACGGAAAATCACTCATTCACACTCAACTAGGATCTGTAGAGAAAAAATCTCTAAATAAAAGTTGTAGATCTTTTAATTTTCTTTAAAATTGATTATATACACTTTTGTCATAAAATGAATACTAAGGCCGAAATCTTAAAAAAAATCAATTTTTCACACGTTTTCGTGAGAAAAAACAGAAAATCGCTAATTACCGCTAAACTAAGCGTTATACAAAAAGATTTTTGAATTAAAATTTGTAGGATTTTAAATTCTCTACAATTTTTATTATATAAAGTTTTGCGCTATAATACATATTAAAGCCGTAATCTTTAAAAAACACTGCTTTTACGTGAAAACACCCTTACCAAGAATTTCAGCAAACATGGCGCCTACCCTATCTTGTAGGGTAGGACCAGTCGTAGGACCAGTTCTTGAATCGTAGGACCATCTATACGAATAAACTACTACTTCCGGTTGACCGATTTTGATGAAAATGTTTGTGTCGGGTCCGGTAAGGGTATGTAACTCAAGTTTCAAGTTCGTACGATGTTCCGTTCTTGAGATATTTTGTACACACACACGCACGCACGCACACACACACACACACACACACACAGACCAAACGCTAAAAACATGTTTTTTGGGTTCACGGGGTCTGAAAACGTAAAGATCCAGTGAAAACTCGATATCGAAAAATCGACATGAAAACTATACTTTCCTTCCTATATATTCATATAGGCAAGAGAAAGTAAAAACAAAAATCTGATGTGAAACACTCACACAACTTTCTCTTGCCAATGCAAAAAATTAATAATAAACCTAACATTATTAATAAAATATTAGAAATAAACAAAAAACTAACCTCAATAAACATAACCTAATTTTAATCATGAGTGAAAGACGCAAAATGAAAATCAACCTCAATTTGGCTTAGAAATACGGAAAATCACTCTTTCTCTCTAAACTAGGCTCTGTAGAGAAAAATGCTCTAAATAAAAGCTTTAGATCCTTTAATTTTCTATAAATTTAATTATATACACTTTTGTCGTAAAATGCATACTAAGGCCGAAATCTTAAAAAAATCGATTTTTCACACATTTTCGTGAGAAAAAATCATAAAATCGCAAATTACCGCTAAACTAAGCGTTATACAAAAAAATGTTAGAAATAAAAGTTGTAGAATTTCAAATTTTGTACAACTTTTATTATATAAATTTTTGCGCTTAATTGCATATTAAAGCCGTAATCATAAAAAAACTATGTTTTTACGTGAAAACAGCCTCACCCAGAATTTCAGCAAACATGACGTCTACCTTATCTTTTAGAGAATAAAAAATTGAGTAATCCAGGCGATTTTCAAAAAAATCGTAGGACCTGTTTTTGAGAAAATCGCAAAAGAGTGAAAAATTATACGAATAAACTACTACTTCCGGTTGACCGATTTTGATGAAAATGTTCGTGTCGGGTCCGGTAAGGGTATGTAACTTAAGTTTCAAGTTTCAAGTTCGTACGATGTTCCGTTCTTGAGATATTTTGTACACACACACACACACACACACACACACACACACACACACACACGCACGCGCACGCACGCACACACACACAGACCAAACGCTAAAAACATGTTTTTTGGGTTCAGGGGGTCTGAAAACGTAAAGATCCAGTGAAAACTCGATTTCTTAGAATCGACATGAAAACAATACTTTCCTTCCTACATATTCATATAGGCAAGAGAAAGTAAAAACAAAAATACAGTAAGCCTACCGTCTGACATGGCACCAGTCGAAACATTTTTTTTACTGTAAACTACTAACAATAGAAAAATTTCCATGATTAAACATAGGTTATATTGTTCGTTATTTGTATTAACGAGTGAAAGACGTGTTTCACAACAGAGTTTTCATTATTACTTTCTCTTGCCTATATGAATATATAGGAAGGAAAGTATTGTATTCATGTCGAGTTTAAGAAATAGAGTTTTCACCGGATCTATACGTTTTCGGACCCCCTGAACCCAAAAAACATGTTTTTTAGCGATTGGTCTGTGTGTCTGTGTGTGTGAACAGAATATCTCAAGAACGGAACATCCTATGAACTTGAAACTTAAGTTACATTTCACTACCAGACCCGACACGAACATTTTCATCAAAATCGGTCAAACGGAAGTAGTACTTTAATCCTGTATATTTTTCACTTTTTTGCAATTTTCTCAAAAACTGGTCCAACAATTTTTTTTAAAATCGCTTGGTTTACTAAATTTTTTATTCTCTACAAGATAAGGTAGGCGTCATGTGTGCTGAAAATCTTGGTGAGGGTGTTTTCTCGTAAAACGTTGTTTTTTTAAGATTACGGCTTTAATATGCATTTTAGCGCAAAACTTTATATAATAAAAATTGTAGAGAATTTAAAATCCTACAACTTTTATTTCAACATTTTTTTGTATAACCCTTAGTTTAGCGGTAATTTGCGATTTTCTGTTTTTTTCTCACAAAAATGTGTGAAAAATTGATTTTTTTAAGATTTCGGCCTTAGTATGCATTTTACGACAAAAGTGTATATAATTAAATTTATAGAAAATTAAAGGATCTAAAGCTTTTATTTAGAGCATTTTTCTCTACAGAGCCTAGTTTAGAGAGAAAGAGTGATTTTCCGTATTTCTAAGCCAAATTGAGGTTGATTTTCATTTTGCGTCTTTCACTCATGATTAAAATTAGGTTATGTTTATTGAGGTTAGTTTTTTGTTTATTTCTTATATTTTATTACACTAATGTTAGGTTTATTGTTAATTATTTGCACTGGCAAGAGAAAGTTGTGTGACGGTTTCACACCAATTTTTTTTTAAAGTTTCCACAGTTCGCGTTTTAATAGTATTTTACATTCCTGTCAACAGTAAACTTAAGTACATTTATTTCTGTATTTAATACTGTTTTGCCCGCCACTTATTTCAGCAGAATTATTCTTCTTTTAAAAGACATCAAAAATTGGTTCATTAATTCGACATTAAATATTTATTGCAAAACTTACTAATTTATAAATAATAAAAGTTTATTATTTGCAATACAAATTTATTGGTTTTCCTTACTGTCTGCATTCAATTATGCAGGGGCACACTGGAATTTACAGCACAATTTTTGAAGCCTATTTATCATTAATTTTATAATATTCATGGAAAAAGTAAGCTTCTCCGAAATTCGATACAAAATATTTTAAATAATTAAATATTAATAAATGCGAAGCGAAGCGACAGGGGTTTCCTAGTAATAATATTATGATATAAACAATTAGTAAAAATCTGGTGTGAAACACTCACACAATTTTCTCTTGCCAATGCAAATAATTAACAATATAACCTAACACTAGTAATAAAACATAAAAAAAATTAAAATCAACTTCAGTTTGGCTTAAAAATACGAAAATCACTCTTTCACGCTAAACTAGGCTCTGTACACAAAAATACTCTAAATAAAAGTTGTAGATCTTTTAATTTCCTATAAATTTGATTAAATACACTTTTGTCGTAAAATACATACTAAGGCAGAAATCTAAAAAAAATCGATTTTTTACAAGTTTTCGTGAGAAAAAACAGAAAAACGCTAATTACCGTTAAACTAAGCGTTATATAAAAACATGTTCGAAATAAAAGTTGTAGGATTTTACATTTTCTACAACTTTTATTATATACATTTTTGCGCTAAAATGCATATTAAAGCCGTAATGTTAAAAAAAAACAATTTCTTTACGTGATAACAGCCTCACCAAGAATTTCAGCAAACATGACGCCTACCTTATCTTGTAGAGAATAAAAAATTGAGTAAATGAGGCGATTTTAAAGAAAATCGTAGGACCAGTTTTTGAGAAAATTGCAAAAAAGTGAAAAATTATACGAATAAACTACTACTTCCGGTTGACCGATTTTAATGACAATGTTCGTGTCGGGTCCGGTAGTGGTATGTAACTTAAGTTTCAAGTTTGTACGATGTTCCGTTCTTGAGATATTTTGTACACACACACACACACGCACGCGCACACACAAACACACACCAATCGCTAAAAACATGTTTTTTGGGTTCAGGGGGTCTGAAAACGTATAGATCCGGTGAAAACTCGATTTCGAAAAATCGACATGAAAACAATACTTTCCTTCCTATATATTCATATAGGCAAGAGAAAGTAAAAATACGGATAATCACTAATTTATGTTAAACTAGGCGCTATAGAAAACAATGGTTGAAATGAAAGTTGTAATTTTTTGTTCTTCTTCTGCCTTACAAGGATTAGCACCTCTGCCTGTTCCGAACCTCGAGATTAGATTTTTTAATTTCCTATACCTTTGATTACACACAATTTTATCGACAAAAGCATACTAAGGCCGAAATATTAAAAAAAAAATATTTTTTTACCGATATTGATGGCCAAAATACAGAAAATCACTAACTGACGTTAAATTAAGGGTGTACAAAAATGTTTAAAATAAAAATTGTAGGTTTTTAAATGTTCTACAACTTTGATTATTTACACTTTTCCCCTAGAATGCATATTACGGCCCCAATCTTAAAAAAACTACAACTTTTATTTAAACCATTTTTATCTACAGAGCCGGCCGCATTGGCGTAGTTGTTAACGTGCTCCCCTCTCATCATGTGGTCTTTGGTTCGAATCCCATTTAGGCATGGCATATTTTTATACGTTACAAAATTCATCCTTCACCGTCTGCATTCACAGTACTTGCAGAAGAAACGGACGTTAAACAAAAAAAATCTGGTGTGAAACACTCACACAACTTTCTCTTGCCAGTGAAAATAATTAACAATAAACCTAACATTAGTAATAAAACATAAGAAATAAACAAAAAACTAACCTCAAAAAACATAAACCTAATTTTAATCATGAGTGAAAGACGCAAAATGAAAATCAACCTCATTTTGGCTTAGAAATACGGAAAATCACTCTTTCTCTCTAAACTAGGCTCTGTAGAGAAAAATGCTCTAAATAAAAGTTGTAGATCTTTTAATTTTCTATAAATTTAATTATATACACTTTTGTCGTAAAATGCATACTAAGGCCGAAATGTTTAAAAAATCAATTTTTCTCACGTTTTCGTAAGAAAAAAACAGAAAATTTCAAATTACCGCTAAACTAAGCTTTATACAAAAAAATGTTTGAAATAAAAGTTGTAGAATTTTAAATTCTCTACAACTTTTGTTATATAACGTTTTGCGCTAAAATGCATATTAAAGCCGCAATCTTAAAAAGAAAATGTTTTTACGTAAAAACAGCCTCACGCAGAATTTCAGCAAACATGGCCCCTACCCTATCTTGTAGAGCATAAAAAATGTAGTAAACCAGGCGATTTTTAAAAAAATCGTAGGACCAGTTTTTGAGAAAATCGCAAAAACGTGAAAAATTATACGAATAAACTACTACTTCCGGTTGACCGATTTTGATGAAAATGTTCGTGTCGGGTCCGGTAGTGGTATGTTATTTAAGTTTTAAGTTTCAAGTTCGTACGATGTTCCGTTCTTGAGATATTCTGTTCACACACAGACACACACACACACAGACCAATCGCTAAAAACATGTTTTTTGGGTTCAGGGGGTCTGAAAACGTATAGATCCGGTGAAAACTCGATTTCGAAAAATCGACATGAAAACAATACTTTCCCTCCTATATATTCATATAGGCAAGAGAAAGTAAAAAAATCTACAGAGGCTAGTTTAGCGTCAATTATTGATTTTCCGTATTTTAAAGTCGAACAGAGGTTGATTTTTATTTTGCGTCATTCACTCAAGATTAAAATTAGGTTATGTTTTATAACTTACACTGACAAGAGAAATACATGGTGAGCGTTTCACACCAGATTTTTTAAAATTTAGTAATTACTGTTATGTATTTCAATATAATGCACAATACAGAATTTAAATTTAAATTTAAATACGTACCATCGTTAAGGTACAAAACAATGTTCAATAAAATACATATTAAGAACATAAGGTTTCAGTTATTGGAATTTGTTTTTTAGATATTAGTATTATTAGTATAGTATAAATATAGTATTAGTATTATTTTTATAGAGGTTGATTTTCATTTTGCGTCATTCACTCAAGATTAAAATTAGGTTATGTTTTATAACTTACACTGACAAGAGAATTTCATGGTGAGCGTTTCACACCAGATTTCTTTTTTAAATTTGGCTATTACTGTTATGTTTTTCAGGCAATATATGTAATGCATAATACAGAATTTAAATTTAAATACGTAGCATCGTTAAGGTAAAAAATAATGTTCAATAAAATACAAATTAAGAACATAAGATTTCAGTTATTGGAATTTGTTTTACGTTGGCTTACATTTTGTTGAACAGTGTTAGGAATCCTCACTATTAGACGTAGTCCTAATAAAACGATGGCGTGATATTGCTGCTGCAAATGTTTTCATCAAAAAACTCAACACTTTAAAAAAATACTGTAATAAGATAAGTCTTTGGGTGTAATCTGAAATTTTGCATATCCGATATAGATCCGCCCTCAATATTTCAGTTAAGCGAGGTTTTACTGTATATGAAACAAATAAATTCACGATAAATTTATCGTTATCAAAGTTTTTACAAAAATTTTCAAAAAATATTTTCCTCTACTGAAATGTAAGCCCAAGAGTTTTAAACTAAAATCTATTATACCAAACTAAAAAGAATTACTTTCTGCAATAAAAACCATATAATTGATTATTTATTTAACATTCACAAATAAAAAATACATTATTTCAAATTTATTATTTGTTTTAATTGCTCTTGACAAAACGATTAATAAATTTAAAATTGCAAATGCGAGGTTGTGTAATCTTTATTGCACCAATTTACCTTTCATATATTCTCACCGGTGATTCATTAGAATAAAGTTATTCAAATTTAATTATACCACTCAATTTTGAACGCCTAAACTTTATTAAATCTTTCATCATAAAACAAACTAAAAGAAAAAAACCATTACACAATTCAGATTTTATTCCCGTACGAAAAAAATAGTCATAATTTTACTGTTGACAAAATAATATTACCATTGTGTATTAGTATTAGAGAATTCATATTAAATATTAATATTAGTATTAAAGAATACTAGTATTAGTATTAGTAATACTATATTAGTATTAGTATAGTATTATAATATTAGTATTAGAGAATTCATATTAAGTTGTATCAGAATATTAGTTTCTAGGTTATCCTTAAGCTTTCATTTTTAAGTTTCATTGGGTGAAATAGAAATCAAATTTAAAAAAAAAGTTACATAATTAATTTTATTAAGAGCTGGTAGACTGTATATCCAAAAATTAAATACCTTACAGCATTGTTTCTCGAATTAAGAGATCTGAATGCACGAATCTGACGATAACTCTCAAAATAATAAATAAAACTAATAAAACCAACAAAATAATTCAAAGTTTACGAATATATTAAGTGAAACAACAAATCAAATAAAAATAAAACAAATTATTTATTTGATATTATCCAAAAACTTTTAAATCAGATTTCGAATACTTGGCAACCTCGAAAAACCGTTGAGGATGCAATTTTTATCTTCACCATTATTTAGAATTCTCTTGATATATATCAAGTACTAAAGTAATAAAGGGAAGAAATTTAACTGTTCTACATTCCCTTAAGTAAACGACAATAGTTCCCAAAAATAAATAAATAAATAAATGAAATAAACATATTAACAGAAATTTGTTAAGCTTTAAAAACAAAACGTAATTTATAAGACGATAAAACAAGTAATAACAAAGTATTCAATAATTTCTACAGTAGTTAAAAAAATGAAACTGTATGAAAAATACCTATTAAAATAAAATATTAATCGTTACAAATTGAAAAATATGTTTGTAAACGTTCATAACCTACAAAAATTAGTAATTTTAGGTTTCGTATTAAATTTCGATGCAATAAATTGTTAGTTTAAAAGGATTTAAAAAGAGAACATAAAAACGATACTTCAATAACTTACGTCAATTCCGAAAAAATACAAAAATCGCATTTTAATTAGTGAATTTGAAGTGGCAAAAATACTAAAATACGGATAAAGAGAGCGGTTGGAATTTCTGAAGTAGTTCTACTAATAATATTTAACCTCTACAAAGACCTAAACTAAACTAGTAAGAGATAAATCTAACAAACAAATACTACAGTTTGTTCCACTAAATGTTGAAACAGAATCGTATGACCTAATTGCATACTGTTTCGATGAAAGCATTAAAAATACACAAAACTATTACCTGAACTTTAGCTTTCTTAAACAACCAATTTTAAAGTAAAAAAAATAAATTTAATCCAAATAAAAATGCAATATTTTTCATCTATTAATAACAAATAAAAATTTTACGTTTCTTGAATTATTCAATCATTATTTTATCACAAAACCGAAGCACTTAATAATTTTTACGACAATAAAAAAATGATAACTATTAAATTAGACATTAATAAACAATTAACGTAATGTGAACATAAATCAGAGAAATTACTGCTGTTCAATCAATTGATAAAAAAACTTAATCTAAGAACAATAAAAAATAACGCGTCAACGTAAAATAAAATTCTGAAGTAATAAAAATAACGGTGTTTTAATTTTATCAAGTGTTTAAAATATGAGGTTACTAAGTACACATTCAACGTATTTTTTATTAATTTTTTAAAACAAATATAATACTTGTTAATTACTTTTCTTTTAAATTAACGTAATCGAGAGTTACGGTATTTAATTTATTACATCGATAAAAACTATTTCATAATTTTTCAACTGAATTTTATGTACAACCAACAATATTCATTTACAATCGCTTGAGAAATTCCAAATAAATAGATAAGTTTTTACATCAGATCTCATAATTATTGCCTTTCATCTTATAGAATACCACGGATTCACTAGTAAACTGAATGATGACATTTTCAGAATATTTATCCAAGAATAAAGAGTGACACTACAAAAATTTAAATACGCCTACAAAACGATTACTGAGGAATTTCTAACCTAAAAAACTTAAAAATAGGCAACTTCATATAAAAAATTTAAGCAAATGATTAAATTTAATTTAACTGTTAGTTTGAACAACCGATGTTGATTAAATAAGTTTTGTAACCATGACTAAAATTTGAAATTTGAAAAACAGGTGCGTAATCGTAAAGTGTAAATCGACTGAAGAATAATGAATGGTGAAAAATATATAGTAAACGTAAATAATAACTTAAGATTTCATTACAATTATAAACTAACAACAATTAATTACTGAAAACTAAAATAGTAATTTTACAAGACAAAAAGAAAACATTTAAAGTAAAATAAATAAACATCTAACAGCATTTAATAAACTTTACTCCAAAAAAAAAGCTTCACGTGAGCTACCAAACAAGTCTATGTTAACCAAAATATCAATGAATGGTTAGCTCATTTAAAACAGAAAAGTAATACAGGACGTCTATAATTTATTAAATAGAACTTCTATAAATATTTTATTAAATCAGCTGGTAAGGTAGACATATTTACATTCATTCACAAGAATACATCTATTTTACTATAAAACATCATAGAATGTTATAAAGTAAAATAAACGTGAAATTATTTACAGCAAGTAATAATTGTTAGTTTAAAAACATAATGAAACACCGATTGATAGTCAGAGTAAATGCATGCAATGTTTTAAGACAAACTTAAAAAGTTGAACTACGCAGGATTGTAACAGGCTTTTCAGGTTACACAATAACTAACTCTCTAGGTCCCATACCTGTCCACCGAATATACAAACTGTTTGTGAAAGTGTGTTAAAAATACTGTGAAACTAATAAACATTCTATGATAAATTTTCTCACCTCGTCTCCAAACATAAACAATATAATGAAAACTTGCTGCGTGTGTGTATAGATGTTATTTACAAATGAAAATCCACTTGAGGTCAGGTTGTGAGCAGTTATATAATTGATGTAACTGCTGCAATCGCACCAAATAATCACTCACTGCACTAGTTAGTTATACACAAGGAGAGTCAAGTAGCACTAAAACACACCACCATTACGTGTCCGGTAGAAGCACACAAAGGCCGAATATAAAACTTATAAAATCAGGCTTATTTCCGCGTATATAGTGGCAAGTTCAAGGGCAAACATACCACGTGCTTTGGATACTATCACATGTGTAACAAAACCCCGAAATCGGTATGATTTAAGGCGAATTTTAAGCGATTTTTTCACGCAGAGAGCGGTTAGAGGCGAAGCGTTGTATTCGGCGTCCGTTTTGCAGCAGGCAAGGAACACAAGATGTCGGACTGGCTGGTTGGGTGTCAGCTACGAAGCAACCAGGCTTGCTAGATTATGGAAGCAAGCCGAGTCAATAATCATATCCCCCCCTCTAGGTCCCTTCACTGCGCACAATCTCTCTCTCTCTCACACTAGTCCCATCACCCGATCCCCCCTCTTGCTCGCTCCATTCCGGTCGCATTTCTCACTCGAAATACTCGCCGGTGGCCGGGCAGGGGTGTAAGCGGGAGGGGAATGTCACTCACAATGTGCACGCACGCGCGCGCACCGCACAACTCATACATTCACACATGCACACATACGTACGTACACTTACATAAATAATAAACGCTTCATAGCACTATTTTATTTTAAATTATATAATACCATTCTTTATTAAGCGCGTTTATATTAGTACGCTATTAAAAATATATAATAATGGGTTGTTTTTTTCCGGTCTTACAGCTGATATAAACAATAAACAATAATAGTTTTAATTATATTTTTCTTTAACAACCGAGAAGCAAAAAAAAAAAAAATCCTGAAGGTGCGAAGAGAAAGCTGTGAAATGATAACGCATTATCAGATAACCTGTTAATGTTTAAACGTTCTGACGATCAATTGACAAAACCGATTTAATTGTACTAACGGCTTTTGTTTTGTTTCAATTAACACCGAATCATTTTATTTATAATAATATAATTGTAATCGTTAATAAACTAAACTTTTATTTATAATAATATAATTACAATCAATAAACACTGATAATTTAATTTATAATGTTATCTTGCATCGTTTATTTTTGTTATGATTAAAAACTGACGTAATATATAAACATCATTATCACCTAATTATTCTGTACTTTTAAAAGATTTATCCAATTGCCATACAAAGCGCATTTTGATCGCAGTATTTTGCTTTATTTTTTCGTTACAAACAGCGGTTTAACCCCAAAAAGTTTGTAGCTTCTTCGTAAATGTGTTCCATTCCGTAAAATTTTCAATACGTGGGTTTCAACTGATCGCTTTTCATGACTCTTGAAACGGTGCAGGTGCAACGAATCTAGGGTCTCCCCCACAAAATTTTTCATGGGGCCCAGTCTTCCCTTTCCCGTAGCCCAATAAATCCGCTCTCTAAGTTAGTTAAGTACAAAACAAGTGAGACCACTTTAACCTAATAATGCTTTCTACCTATATCATGTTATACTTATCTAATTAAATTACAAACATTAGACGAAATATTATGTACCTTATCTGTAACATCTACCAAGTTTTGACTATTAATTATTATATAGTTAGTTTCACATTTTATGCAAAAAATTTTCAATATAATTGACGATTTTTATGGATGTTTAAGATAATATCGTATTTATTTCATTACCAAAAAATTTGTTAATTTTCTTTTTAGATTTAGCCTCCCCATTTTGGGTTCCACGCACGCCATCGGTCCCTGATCGCCGTTCCAATATAACCTTAAAATTTTTTTGTTTTTTTAAATACATTCATGTCCATGTCTACAATGTATGGTGTATGTTTTATTCGATCTGGACCAAAAACTACTAGATTTAATTTTAAAAACTAGGGTTTTATCAATTAACTCCATAAATATATTTGGATTGACTATCAGTGGTTTAAAAATAAAAGTTTTCTTTCTCCACTGCAAAACATAATAAACAAATTTTCTCCAAAGCCACTTTAACGGTATTTATTTATTAAAATTCCACCATTTTTTTAAATTTAAAATGAATATTATTTCCTTGTTTATTATTTGTTTACATATTTGTGTGTTGTTTAGGTTTACCCGAAAGGCTGGATTGAACCTCTAGATCGTTTAATAAGTAAAACGAGGAGTAAAGTGGTTTACGGTTCCCTTCCTCTTTGAGGCCCTCTGAAAAGCATCTACTTTCCACCCTGCAAATGACACCTTCACTTTCTTCACCACAGGGTCTGGCTGTACAACGAAATTCATTACTCTCAGAGGAAATAACCTCTCAGAGGTTTTTACACCTCTACCTCTTCTGTTCAATGCGTTAGTTATATAATTAGCTGACCATGTGATAAGAAACACAACTATTTTTTGTACCCTTGGTACCCATTGCAGAACAATCGGACGTTAAACAAAAAAAAAAAAAAATGTACCCTTGGAACTATCAGATCGAGTGCAAATAATTTATCACTCCACCGTCTGTTATGGGTAGTATGTGTGCAGGTATGAGTCTTCATTCTATTTATCATTCTCCAGAACATTAAAAAAAGTAACAATGCACAAATAAATTAATATTATAATTTAGTACAAATAAATAATAGTACCATTTACAGAACTAGTTGCCCGTCCCGGTTTTACCCGGGTCAAATATTGTTTGATTTCAATAATTTTTAAGTTAGGGTTATAAATAAACCAACTGCCCATAACAGGAACGTGGAGTGTTAAATTATTTGCACTCGATCTAATAGTTTCAAAAGTACAAAAACAGTTTTTTCTTATCACATGGTCAGCCAATTAATTATAGGACTGAATAATTTAAGAAAAGAATAGGTAAATGTGTAAAAGACACTAGTCAGAGTTATCTTCTCTGAGAGTCATGAATTTAATTTTACAGCCAGACCCTGTGGAGAATGAAGTGAAGAGTGAAGGCAAATGAAGTGTCTTATTTCCAGGCTGGAAGTAGATGCTCGTCAGAGGGCCTGGTATGCTGATAAGCATACTTTTCCCTTTTCAATCCCGGAGGGGTAGCTACATTTTGGACGTCGTTAAGGAATAATTTTTCAGGTGCGCTATCGGTTAAATTTTAACCGAGTTTCAGTCATCTAACTCTTCCGGAACTTAATAAACAAAAAATATTGGTTTAAAGGTTGAACACCCTTTTCAACCCCTTACGGGTAAATTTTAAATTCGTTGAGGTGTAATTTTTTAGCGCCACATACGTAACATCTCCACCGATTTTCTGCCAACAAAGCCGTCCGGAACTTAATGTACATAAAATATTGGTTTAACGGTTGAACACCCTTTTCAACCTTTTAGGTGTACATTTTGGAAACTATTAAGGGGTAACATTTTTAGTTACACTTTAAATAACATCACCGAAATTCAGCCACATAATTCGTCTGGAAGTTAGCACAAAAAATATTGTATTAAGGGTTGAACACCATTTTCATCCCCTTAGGGATTCATTTTGGAAATGGTTAAGGGATAATTTTTGTAGTTCAAATATAAATTACATTTCCACCGTATTTCAGTCATCTAACTTGTCCGGAACTTAGTAAACGGAAAATATCGTTTTAAGGGTTGAACACCCATTTTAATACTTAACGGTGAAATGTCGAAATCTTTATGGTTAACTTTTCTATTTACGTACCCTAAAGGGAATATTCTTCCAAATTTCAAATTTCTAGGTATTTTTCAAAAAGGAGAATCAGTGATGAGTGAATGAGTGAGTCATTCAGGAGGGCTTTCCAAATTACGAGGGTGTTTTTTTCAACCTCCGATTGGTTATAAGAATAAAACTAATGAGAATAATGAAATAAATTTATTATTAAAAGTTACTTACATCCCTTGTTAATTTCAACATAATCACCATTCAAATTGAGGCATTTATCACACCGATGTAACGTGCTCGCCTCTCATCATGCGGTCTTGGATTCGAATCCCATTCAGCACGGCATATTTTCATACGTTACAAAAGATTCATTTCATCCTTCACTGTCTGCATTAGCAGTAATTGCAGAACAGTCGGACGTTAAACCAAAAAAACAAAACCAACAAAAAACACCGATATAAATTGTTTTTTTTATGATGACGTGAATGAAAAACTGACAAATTCAGCGCTGTATGCGGTTCTATTCACAGGACAATAGGAAAGAAAACTGAGACAGGACACCCAAATGAAATTTTATAGAGCAATGGCTGCACCCCTCATAACATATGGGAGTGAAACATGGGTGTCATTACAGAGAAATGAATCTCGTATCCAGGCTGCTAAAATGAGATTTTTGCGAGGAGTCAAAGGTTGTACCCTGTTAGATAGAGTACGTAACGAAGCTATATGCGCCGAGTTAAATGTTAGTCACTGTATGAAACGTAAAGAATATGTAAAAGAAACTGGGCCAACCATTTCTTCGCATGCCAGCTCACAGACTTCCTCTACGAGCATGAAAATAAAAAATAAAATATAAACATACAGGAAAGCGAGGCTTGGGAAGACCTAAAAAGAGATAGATGCAGGAACAGGCCATTGAGTGAAACAATCCTTGAGAGATTATGATGGTCGTGTAATTTATTCATTTAAAAAAGTGATTTTTGTTCCTTTTCAGAAGGTAAGTTTAGTATTCATTTCACACATTTTTACTTTCTCTTGCCTATATGAATATATAGGAAGGAAAATATTGTTTTCATGTCGATTTTAAGAAATCCACTCTACACCGGATCAACAAGTTTTCAGACTCCCTGAACCCAAAAAACACGATTTTAGTGATTGTTCTGTGTGCGTGTGTCTGTGAGTGTGTGTGTGTGAACAGAATATCTCAAGAACAGAACATCATACGAACTTGAAACTTGAAACATAAGTTACATACCACTACCGGACCCGACACGATCATTTTCATCAAAATCAGTGAACCGGAAGTAGTAATTTATTCGTGTAATTTTTCACTTTTTTGCGATTTTCTCAAAAACTGGTGATACGGTTTTTTTTAAAATCGCCTCGTTTACTCATTTTTTTTATTCTATACAAGATAGAGTAGGTGTCATGTTTGCTGAAATTCTTGGTGAGGCTGTTTTCACGTAAAAACACAATTTTTTAAGATTACGGCTTTAATATGCAATTTAGCACAAAAATGTATATAATAAAAGTTGTAGAAAATTTAAAAATCTACAACTTTTATTTCAAACATTTTTTCGTATAACGCTTAGTTTAGCAGTAATTAGCAATTTTCTGTTTTTTCTCACGAAAACGTGTGAAAAATCCATTTTTTAAAGATTTCGGCCTTAGTTGCATTTTACGACAAAAGTGTATAATTAATTTTATAGGAAATAAAAAGATCTACAACTTTTATTTAAAGCATTTTTCTCTACAGAGCCTAGTTTAGCGTGAAAGAGTGATTTTCCGTATTTTAAAGCCAAACTGAGGTTGATTTTCATTTTGCGTCTTTCACTCATGATTAAAATTAGGTTATGTTATTGAAGTTAGTTTTATTGTTTATTTCTAATGTTTTATTAATAATGTTAGGTTTATTGTTAATTATTTGCATTGGCAAGAGAAAGTTGTGTGAGTGTTTCACACCAGATCTTTTAGTTTCCTAATGTATTATTTTTGTAGTATATTTAAAAAGAAATATGTATATAGCCTAAACTTATTTTTGTTTAAACAAAATAAAGTTTCCTGGAATTAACAACGACTTAGAAAAACTTGAGTGAAATAACGACTGTTGTACAAATAAGGCTAACAAATGGAAACAGTGTGGGCAAACGACGGAAAAACGTTAGTTAGGTACTTTTTTTAAAATTTAAAAAATAAACTATAATTAGTTAAATCGTTTTGAAAGGAAATGCTATTTTCAATCTATTTCAATTGATTTGTACTGCATTATAAAAAGTCTTAGCAGAAATATGTAAAAATAATGTGGGTATCACAAGGGGATTATACCCATCAAAACTTGAAAATCAGAAACAACTTCTCAGACAGGCTAACAGTTTTTAACCGGAATTATGATGTATTTTTAGAATTTCTTTTGAAGCTTATTGTCTGAACAGTTTTGTTTTTCAAGGAAGACAAAATCGATCTAATACTTTTATGTGGCTACCTTTAATAATAATTTCCATGAAATATAAAAATGAGAAACTATATTTAACGGTTTAAATTTTGAATTTAAACATACTTCTTTTGAATGAAGTAAAGAAAACTTAAATGTTAATATTTTCCTCGTATAGGGCCAATTTTAGACCACTTGAGGTGACGACGTTTCTGGAAGCACTTTTTGCACGCCACATTTTCAGTATTCGCTCACTGTAGGATTTTCTCCTTTCTTCTATCGACCCGGTGTTCTGTTTTTGCTCATCATTGAAGCCCTTAAAGTCCGTAATTGTTGTATGAAATTGGTTCGGTTCATTAAATTTTCTCGGTTTATTCCGGTATCTCAATTTCCTTTCTTACTTCTTTAAAACATTTGTCCGACCCTTACGTCTATTGTTTAGTGTCTTAAAAATTTGTTTTATCATCCATTCTATACAGGTGTCCGTACAATTTTAGCCTTCTCTTTCTAACCGTTTCCATTAATCATTCATTTTCCTCGTACAGTTCTTTTTGACCTCGTAACTTATATTGTCCGTCTACTATCTTCGGACCCATTATCTTGCGGAGGATCTACCTCTTAAATTCCTCTGCTTCTGTTAGACCAACCTTCTTGGTCGTTCCAACGCACCCACTCGCGTACAGACACTAAGGTTTTATCACAGTATTATAATGTCTAATCTTTGTTGTCTTCAGAATGCTTCTTTCTTATGTATGAAAAGAGTGTAGTGTTATCCTAGAAAATGTGCAGTAGGGGTGTCAGCTCTCTTATTTCATATATTCTGTGTGATTAAGTTTTATACAATTTCTAGTGTTTTATAATTTTTGTATTTCTGACACTTTTATGATTTATTTTACAAAATTCTCTGAACCCCTTTATTTTATTTTTTCTCGTACCATCTACCTTTTAATTACTGCTTCCAGAATTCGTAAGAAATCCCTTGTATTTCAATTATTTGTTTACTACCGCATCTTTCTATTTCTTTCAAGAAAACCTAAAAGTGTCCATAAGAGCTAGCTCCTTTTTTCGGTAAGTGATTCGATTTCAGTCAATTGAAGTTGTCATACGGAATGCTGTTGTTTAGGTCATCAGCCAAAAGGTTGGTTTGAACCTCTAGAGGCTTTACTAAGTAAAACGAGGAGTGAGGTGGTTTACCAATGCCTTCCTCACTAAGTGAAAACGTATGCTTATCAGCGTGCCAGGCCCTCTAAAAAGCATCTACTTTCCACCCTGCAAATGACACCTTAACTTCATTCACCACAGGGTCTGGCTGTATAATGAAATTCATTACTCTCAGGAGAGATAACTCTGACTAGTTTAGTTTGCACCTCTACCTCGTCTGTTCTTAAATGCTTCAGTCATATAATTGGCTGATCATGTGATAAGAAACAGAACTATTTTTTGTAGCCCTGGAACTAGCACATCGAGTGCAAATAATTTAACACTCTACCTGCCTGTTATGGGCAATGGGTATGTGTGTGGGCGTTACTGAGTGCTATTAGTGTGAATATATTGTACGTTAAGAAAAGGTATGCATGGTGTACACATAATTGTTAGTTAAATCTGTTTTAAAATTTATTATACCCAGATCCCGAAAGAACCAAGGATTACGTGCGACAATAAAAAATTTGGTCAGTACTTTGTAGATAAAAACAAAACCAGTAGGCCTATTAGGTAATGAATGAAAACTGAGATTTATTTTATATTAATGAATCATAAATTAAACGGTAAATTAAAAACTTAAAAATAAAATTGAAGTTTCATTTGAAATTGAAATTTCATACAACACATTAAATTTATTATTAGACAACATTAAGTAATAGGCTAAGTTAATCAAGAAGTATTTTTATTGATAAGAATATTTTGCAGTGTTAGGATCGTTTTTTACTTTCTCTTACCTATATGAGTATATAGGAAGGAAAGTATTGTTTTCATGTCGATTTTTCAAAATCGAGTTTTCACCGGATCTACACGTTTCAGACCCCCTGAACCCAAAAAACATGTTTTTGACGATTGTTCTGTGTGTGTGTGTGTGCGCTCGCGTACGTACGTGGGCGCGTGTATGTATGTGCGTGCGTGCGTGTCTGTGTGAACCAAATATCTCAAGAACGGAACATCGTACGAACTTGAAACTTAAAAACTTAAGTTACATACCACTACCGGACCCGACACGAACATT
This sequence comes from Catonia carolina, assembly GCA_035578175.1. Lineage (NCBI taxonomy): Eukaryota > Metazoa > Arthropoda > Insecta > Hemiptera > Achilidae > Catonia > Catonia carolina. The sequence continues at coordinate 57,382,578 of JAQMRL010000007.1, forward strand.
TTCATCAAAATCGGTCAACCGGAAGAAGTAGTTTATTCGTATAATTTTTCACTTTTTTGCGATTTTCTCAAAAACAGGTCCTACGATTTTTTTGAAAATCGCCTGGTATACTCAATTTTTTATTCTCTACAAGATAGGGTAGGCGTCATGTTTGCTGAAATTCTTGGTGAGGCTGTTTTCACGTAAAAACATAGTTTTTTTTAAGATTACTGCTTTAATATGCATTTTAGCGCAAAACGTTATCTAATAAAAGTTGTAGAGAATGTAAAATTGTACAACTTTTATTTCAAACATTTTTTTGTATAACGCTTAGTTTAGCGGTAATTAGCGATTTTCTGTTGTTTCTTACGAAAACGTGTGAAAAATCGATTTTTTTAAGATTTCGGCCTTAGTATGCATTTTATGACAAAATAGTATTTAATCAAATTTATAGAAAATTGAGAGATCTACAACTTTTATTTAGAGAATTTTTCTCTACAGAGCCTAGTTTAGCGTGAAAGAGTGATTTTCCGTATTTTAAAGCCAAAGAGATTGATTTTCATTTTTCGTCATTCACTCATGATTAAAATAAGGTTATGTTTTTGATGTTAGTTTTTTGTTTATTTCTAATGTTTTATTACTAATGTTAGGTTTCTTGTTAATTATTTGCGTTGGCAAGAGAAAGTTGGGTGAGTGTTTCACACCAGATTTTTATTCAATTGGTATGATGAACAAAGTCGATTATGCTGATGCAGATTGAACAAGATTAATTTTATGCAAATTACATTCATAAAAACGACATAAATGTTAATAATTACAAAATTAATATTGTAATGTATTTGTCCTTTATCATAAAATTGTAAGGAATAAATATTGTAACGCTTATTCCAGGTACTTTAGGGATCTAATGAATTACAATAAATAATTGCCTACGGTTATAACTACTATAGCCTGGCTAATGAAAGAAAATACCTGAGTTTATACAGCCATATCTTTTTAATAAGTGACCGCAGAATCTTGTGCCAGATATCAAATTAAAGCTTGTTTTGATCTTATTTAGGCTATCAAGATGTTTTTTTTTTTAAATATTACGCCTAACGTGATGTTTATTTACACAAAGAAACCGCGGAAAACAAAACTTTTAGGTCAATTTTGATTAACCCATTTTCCAGCTTCGGTAACTTCAGTTATATAAAATTTTCTAAACTACCCAGTTTAAGTATGTTAAAATACGGATTTTTATCTTTATCCCCGACAAATTTCAGGGCGGTTTACTTAATAGTTTACCAATGGCGGACGTTTAAAAATAAAATTATATGCCATATCCGTAACCTTTTGCAATATTGGAATTATTTTTTAGGATAAGAAACAGTTTTTCAACCGAAGTTAATTAACGTTATTATTGAAAAAGTCGATTAATAAAAATGATGGAAACCGGAAAAGTAAATTGAAAATATTTGTATTTTTTTTTTAACGTCCGACTCTTCTGCAATTACTGCTAATGCAGACGGTGAAGGATGAAATAATTTTTTGTTACGTATGAAAATATGCCATGCCTGTGAATGGGATTCGAACCCAAGACCGCTCAGGCATCAATTTTTTTCTCGTAAAAAATGTTTTTTTTAAGATTGCGGCTTAAATATGCATTTAGCGCAAAAATGTATACAATTAAAGTTGTAGAGAATATTAAATCCTACAACTTTTATTTCAAACATTTTTTTGTATAATGCTTAGTTTAGCGGTTATTAGCGATTTTCTGTTTTTTCCCACGAAAACGTGTCAAAATCGATTTTTTTAAGATTTTAGCCTTAGTATACATTTTACGACAAAGGTGTATAATCAAATTTATAGGAAAATTAAAGATCTACATTAACAAATTAGTGAATCTGAAATTGTTATGTACATTTAAATTTTTTCTATAATACTCAAAAAGATTTAAGTGTCAGAATAACCGAGAAATCAGGTCTAGGAGAAGCATAGAAATTTGAGAAAAAGATCCTCAGTAAGATAAAATGGTTCCAAAGATGGTATTTTTTTTTTTTTTTTTTTGTTTAAAGTCCGACTGTTCTGCAGTTACTGCTAATGCAGACGGTGAAGGATGAAATGATTTTTTGTAACGTATGAAAATATGCCGTGCCTGAATGGGATTCGAACCCAAGACCGCATGACGAGAGGCGAGCGCGTTACCAACTAACAACGGTTTTTTCTACGCCAATGCTGCCGGCCCGAAGATAGTAGAAAGAAAGTACAGGTTATGAGGACAAGAAGAACTGTACAAGGAAAACGAATGATTAGAAAAAAAAGATTAGAATTCTATCGACACCTGTACAGAAGACACAAAACAAATTTTGAAGTTACAATACTAGACCTAGGTTTCGGATGAATTATTTAAAGAAGTAAGAAAGGATTTAGAAAAAACTTTAATAAACTGAGAAATCATAATGGTCTGAACCAAATTCAGACCACTGATTACTGACTTGAAGGGCTTCCACGAAATTAAAGCAAAAAAATCTGGTGTGAAACACTCACACAACTTTCTCTTGCCAATGCAAATAATTAATAATAAACCTAACATTAGTAATAAAATATTAGAAATAAATAAAAACTAACCTCAAAAACATAACCTTATTTTAATCATGAGTGAATGACGCAAAATGAAAATCGAACTCAATTTGGCTTAAAAAAAAACGGAAAATCACACTTTCACGCTAAACTAGGCTCTGTAGAGAAAAATTCTCTAAATAAAAGTTGTAGATCTCTTAATTTTCTATAAATGTTATTATATACACTTTTGTCGTAAAGTGCATACTAAGGCCGAAATCTTTAAAAAATCGATTTTTCACACGTTTTCGTGAGAAAAAACAGAAAATTGCTAATTACCGCTAAACTAAGCGTTATACAAAAAAATGCTTGAAATAAAAGTTGTAGGATTTTAAATTCTCTTCAACTTTTATTATATACATTTTTGCTCTAAAATTAATATTAAAGCCGTAATCTTAAAAAACACTTTTTTTACGTGAAAACACCCTCACCAAGAATTTCAGCAAACATGGCGACTACCCTATCTTTTAGAGAATAAAAAATTGAGTAAATGAGGCGATTTTTAAAAAAATCGTAGGACCAGTTTTTGAGAAAATCGCAAAAAAGTGAAAAATTATACGAATAAACTACTACTTCCGGTGGACCGATTTTGATGAAAATGTTCGTGTCGGGTCCAGTAGTGGTATGTAACTTAAGTTTTAAGTTTCAAGTTCGTAGGATGTTCCGTCCTTGAGATATTTTGTATACACACACACACACACACACAGACCAATCGCTAAAAACATGTTTTTTGGGTTCAGGGGGTCTGAAAACGTATAGATCCGGTGAAAACTCGATTTCGAAAAATCGACATGAAAACAATACTTTCCTTCCTATATATTCATATAGGCAAGAGAAAGTAATAATGTATGGAAACAGAACACTGGAAGGAGGCAAGAAAGGAGAAAAACATTGTAATGAACTAATGATGAGAATGAGAATTATGATTCTGGATAAAGACTTGACAGAAATGTTTGAAATCACTAAACGTAGACATTGGCCCGACACGAAATAACTCAAAACTCTTCTCCGGTTCGGCAATACGATTTATTTATTATTTATGATATATCTATAGAAGTATAGGTATTCAATTTAATATATAATTATTTTGTTAAAGAAAAACGTACAAATAAAATTCACCAAGATAATGAAAAAACTTCTGTTCAGAATGACATTGAAGGTGTGTTCTGTTTTTAAACTTCCCGATCAAGAACTTTAACTGGTAAAACTTTTAAATATTTTTTTGTAATTTAACAAAAAAAAAACGAATGGAATTACATTGAATTCCTTATGAGAATTTAGAAGTTTTGTGTTGCTCGATTCAGAATTTACTGCGAAATCTCGTATCATAATAATCGTTGAAGTTGTTTTTAATAAATAATTTTTAGAGTTTATTTTTGCGATTTTAAAACCTAAAAAATATAAAATGACGGTAGCGGAAGAATGTTGGAATCTGTGAAAAGAATTTTACAGATTTTTTATAGGAAAAAGTTTTTTTTAACTCCATAGAGTATATCACACGAGACTTAATTTACCAGACAAGCAACTTTAAAATTTCCCCAGTTTAAGTTTTCATCGAGGTAGATACTTACAGACACTAAAGGTCTCTAATTGAATTAAGCGTCAAATAAAAAAGTCTCACAAATGTTGTAGAACTTTTAATACTTTTAATTTGTTATTTTCATTTATTTCCTAAAATTCACTGTGAATCTTATGGACGTAATAATAGAAACCGCTGGTAATCAGACACTTCACAAAATAATTTTTTATATTTTAGGAATGATTTTCAGATATTTAACGGCTTTTCAGTGTTGTTCCTGCCCATTACAAGCAGGTGGAGTGTCAAATTATTTACACTCAATCTGTTCGTTGCAGGGCTAAAATTAATAGTTTGTTTCTTATCTCATGGTCAGCCAATTAAATGACTGAATCATTTAAGAACAGAAGTGGTAGAGGTGTAAAAGACACTAATCAGAGTTATCTCTTCTGAAAGTAATGAATTTCATTAAACAGCCAGACCCTGTGGTGAATGAAGTGAATGTGTCATTTGCAGAGTGAAAAATTTATACTTTTCAGAGGGTCCGGTATGCTGATAAGCGTACTTTTCCACTCAGTGAGGAAGGCAATGGTAAACCACCTCAATCCTCGTTTTACTTAGTAAAACCTCAACAGGCTCAAACCAGCCTTTCAACTGATTACCTAAACAACAACATGTGTTGTTTAACAACTGTCCAGTAAAATAATGTCCAATGTTTTTCAATAAACTACTGTAAACAAATGGTTTAATTACATTTATGTTTTAAGAAAAAAATTTGACGGAAATTTAGTAAGTACAAAATTAAAAAGAGTGAGCTAGTTTAGGTGTTGAATTTTATGGTGTTGTGTGTGTATGCGCGCGCACGTGTGTGTATAGAGGGCAATAATATTAATTGTAGGGTATAGCATAACTACAGATTGATAAGAACTAGGCCACTGTGCAGCGATAGGAAATTATGAGCTGAGTAGCGGAATTTGATACACAACAAAGAGAACTGGGGATTTTGGAGGATATAAATGGTTAGTCAAAAAATCTGGAGTGAAACACTCACATGATTTTCCCTTGAATACATAAATAATTAAACATTCAACCCAGTTTAATCATGAGCAAACAATGTTGTTGTTGTTTAGGTAATCAGCCAAAAGACTGGTTTGAACCTCTACAGTTTTTACTTAATAAAATGAAGAGTGAGATGGTTTACCTTAGTGTTCTTCACTGAGTTGAAAAGTATGCTTATTAGTTTGAAGGGCCCACTAAAAAGCACATATTTTCCACCGTGCAAACAACACTTTCACATCATTCACCACAGGGTCTGGTTGTATAATGAAATTCATTAGTACTTTCAGCGAAGATTAGTGTATGTTACGCCTCTATCTCTTATGTTCTTAAATGATTCAGTCATTTAATTAGCTGACCATTTGATAAGAAACAGAACTATTTTTTGTAGCCCTGGAACTAGCAGATTGATTGCAAATAAATTAACACTTCACCTGACTGTTATGGGCAGAAAGTAAAGAATATAAAATGAAAAACATACCCTAATTTTAATCATGAGTGAATGACACAAAATAAAAATCAAACTGTTCAGCTTAAAAATACTGAAAATCACTAATTGAATACGTCTCTAGAAGGACCTATGTTACATTTTGTAAATATCATAGGAGAGCATGTTTAAGTCAGAGAAAAATGAAATTGTCGTTATTCAACATAGGCCCTTATTCCATCTAACGAATAATGGAATCACTTCAGTTTTACCTGTCTGTGTGTATGAGTGTGTGCGCGCGCGCGCGAACAAAATATTTTAAGAACGGAACATCGTACGAGTTGAAACTTGGAACTTAAGTTAGGTACCACTAGATCGCCCGACACAAACATTTTCATCAAAATCGGTCAGCTTTGTAAAATCCTTAAACAAACTCCTTTAAGTTCGTTTCACGTGTTCTCCTAACCTAAGTAAAAATAAATGACAATCGCAGCAATTTCTGTGGTTCCCAAAACCATAGATCAGTTTTGAAGATAAACGTTTTGGAGAAGTGATTGTTTCTGGAGATTTTACTTTCCTCAAGCAATTGTGCAGTTTAATAATTTATATAATAATTAAATATAGTACGGTGATTCTCAGCTCCTGCCACATGTACCATTACCATGACTGAAATTATGGTTTCTCCTTTAATAATTATTTTAAATAGAAAGTTTAGTTTCAACACATTAATTACTGGACTAATTATATTTTGCTTTATTATTTGTTTACTGACAGTAGATTATTACTAATTAAACGGTTGGGTGGGTTCAACATAAATTTTTTTAATAAAAATATTTAATTTTTATGCCCAAAACGGGCAGGTGGAGTGTTATTTTAATTGCACTCTATCTGTTTGGTCCAGGGCTAAAAAAATAGTTCTGTTTCTTATCACATAGTTAGCCACTTATATGACTGAACTATTTAAGAACAGAAGAGGTAGATGTGTAAAAGACACTAGTCAGAGTTATCTCCTCTGAGAGTAATGAATTTCACTATGCAGCCAGACCCTGTGGTGAATGAAGTGAAGGTGTCATTTGCAGGGTGGAAAGTGAGTGCTTTTCGGAGGGCCTGGCATGCTGATGAGCATACTCTTTCAACTCAGTGAATGGTAAACCACCTTACTCCTCGTTTTTACTTAGTAAAACCTCTAGAGGTTCAAACCAGCCTTTCGGCTGTTGACCTAAACAACATTTAATTTTTAATCTTACTTGTAGATCTGATATACTATGGTATTACGTTCTTAACGGGGTTACTTCGGCCCACTAGGGGAAACATTAGCCCGTCGTTTACAAAAGTAGCCTATGTTTTTTTACCTTCACTTGAAACATATGAATATTATATAGCGAAGGAAAGTATTGTTTTCAAGTCAATTTTTTGAAATCAAGTTTTCACCGGAAATACACGTTTCAGGCTCCTTGAACCCAAAAAATTTTTTTTTTTTTTTTTTTTTTTAAGATAGCGGCCTTTATATGCATTTTAGGGTAAAAGTGTGTAGTATAATTAAAGTTGTAGAAAATTAAAAACCTATAAGTTTATATCAAACATTTTCTTTACAACGCTTAGTTTATGTTTTTAGCGATTGGTCTGCATGTCTATGAATCTGTTTGTGAACAAAATATCTCAAGAACGGAATGTCGTACGAAGGTGAAACTTGGAACTTATGTTAGGTACCACTAAGAGACCCAACACGAACATTTTAATCAAAATCGGTGTCTACCGGAAGTAGAAGTTTATTCGTGCAATTTTTCACTTTTTTGTGATTTTCTCAAAGACAACTCCTACGATTAAAATCGTCTTATTAACAACATTTTTCATTCTCTACAATACAGAGTAAGCGCCATGTCTGCTGAAATTCTTGGGGAAGCTGAGCTCTCGTGGTAAAAAATGTTTTTTTTTTTTAAGATAGCGGCCTTAATATGCATTTTAGGGTAAAAGTGTGTATAATTAAAGTTGTAGAAAATAAAAAACCTACAAGTTTATATAAAATGTTTTTTGTACAACGCTTAGTTTAGCGTCAGTTAGTGATTTTCTCATCAAAATCTGTAAAATAACTGGAATTTTCAAGATTGCTGCCTTAGTATGACATTGCTATGATATTGCTGCCATTTTATGACAGAAGTGTACATAATCAAAGTTATCGATAATTAAAAACCCCTAAAATTATATTAAGAATTTTTTCTACAGACTCTAGTTTAGCGTCAATTAATGATTTTCCGTATTTTTAAGTCGAACAGAGGTTGATTTTCATTTTACGTTAATCACTTATTAAAATTAGATAAGGTTTTTCATATTAAATTTTTTACTAATGGTTAAACATAGGTTGTTTTATTATTTATATTGACAAGAGAAAGTCGTGTGAGTGTTTCACACCAGATTTTGTAATAGTAATCTTTCACAAAAGCAACAAACTTATATTAAACATTATTGACACTGAACATCGTTGATGTACTCTATTCATTTTAAAACACTACTAACACTATTTTTTAAAAACAGATACTGTTTTACACTGCAGTCAAATACGTTTAATACGCTCATATTTAACGATTTCCCGTTTAATACGCGGTTTTATGAATTCCCTAAAGTAAGAAAAAAAAATCTGGTGTGAAACACTCACACAAATTTCTCTTGCCAATGCAAATAATTAACAATAAACCTAACATTAGTAATAAAACATTACAAATAAACAAAAAACTAACCTCAAAAAACATAACCAAATTTTAATCATGAGTGAAAGACGAAAAATGAAAATCGACCCCAGTTTAGCTTAGAAATACGGAAAATCACTCTTTCACGCTAAACTAGGCTCTGTAGAGAAAAATACTATAAATAAAAGTTGTAGATCTTTTAAATTTCTATAAATTTGGTTATATACACTTTTGTCGTAAAATGCGTACTACGGCCGAAATGTTAAAAAAATCGATTTTTCACACGTTTTCTTGAGAAAAAACAGAAAATCGCTAAATACCGCTAAACTAAGAGCTATACAAAAAAATGTTTGAAATAAAAGTTGTAGATTTATAAATTCTCTACAACTTTTATTATACATTTTTGCGCTGAAATGCATATTAAAGCCGCAATCTTAAAAAAACAATTTTTTTACGTGAAAACAGCCTCACCCAGAATTTCAGCAAACATGGCGCCTACTCTATCTTGTAGAGCATAAAAAGATTAGCAAATTAGACGATTTTTAAAAAAAATCGTAGGACCAGTTTTTGAGAAAATCGCAAAAAAGTACAAAATTATACGAATAAACAACTACTTCCGGTTGATCGACAGTTCGTACGATGTTCCGTTCTTGAGATATTCTGTTCACGCACGCACGCACGCACACACACACACACAAGCGCGCGCGCGCGCACACACACACACCACACACCAATCGCTAAAAACATGTTTTTTGGGTTCAGGGGGTCTGAAAACGTGTAGATCCGGTGAAAACTCGATTTCTAAAAATCGACATGAAAACAATACTTTCCTTCCTATATATTTATATAGGAAAGAGAAAGTAAAAAACAGCATAAAACATTACGTTAGGTGGTTTTATCAGAATAGATTCCGATACTAAATAAAAGTTAAAGAAAACTGTAAACTATTTAATAAAAGGCTTTACAATAGAACATAATTTAACAAAACCACGAACAAAATAATTCAACTATGAGAAAAAATACAAACCGGAAAAAGACAATCAAACCCGTTACTCAAATTACTGTATATTTTCAATGGCAATTGTAAAATTCGTTATTAACATTGTTTATCTAAGAAAAACTATTAGTTAATTTTTACTTTTTCTTACCCAATATGAATATACAGGAATGCAAAGTATTGTTTTCAGGCTCCGTGAACCCAAAAAAACATGTTTTAAGCGATTGGTGTGTGTGTGTGTGTGTGTGTGTGTGTGTGTGTGTGTGTGTGTGTGTGTGCGCGCGTTTGAACAAAATATCTCAAGAACGGAATAGCGTACGAAGTTGAAACTTAGAACTTAAGTTTGGTACTATAAGAAGAACTGACACGAATATTTTCATTAAATTCAGTTAACCGGAAGTAGTAGTCTAATCGTGCGACTTTTAACTTTTTTGCGATTTTCTCAAAAACGGCTCATACTAGTTTTTCAAATAACACATTTTTTATTTCTACAAAATAGGGTAAGCGCCATGTTTACTGAAATTCTTGAAGGGCTGTACTCTCGTGGTAAAAAATATTCGTTTTTAAGATTCTGGCTTTAAGCATTTTAAAGTAAAAGTGCACATAATTAAAGTTGTAGGAAATTAAAAATCTGCAACTTTTATTTCAAGAAATTTTTTCTAAATATTTTTTTTAAAGGCGAAAAATCTTAACAAAGTTATCATCGCCTGTAAATTTTTTCTAAAACGCTTAGTTTAGCGTCAATTTATCCCACAGAACCGTGCAGCAGATATAAGCAGACTACAGGTTGACAGTCAGTAAAAAGGATGCGTAATCATGTTTCACTTTACCAACGCCTTGAGTCAAAACAACCGGCGACAGACCGGATGTTTTATAATAGGCCTAATCTATGAATTTTTTTCTACGGGTACAGTCGTATTTTGTATTTAGTATATGTTTAAATTACTATATAGCAAGTTTTATCTAATAAGCAAAGAACATTTTTTGTAACTCGAATGGATCGCGCTAAGTTCAATCACAATTTCAATACATTCATTTTATGTTTTGACGTTCCATGGGATAAAGTTTAGTGATTTTCTGTTTGCTAATCAAAATCGGAAAAACGATTTTTAAGTTTACAGCCTTAGTATAGCTACATTTTAGTACAAAAGAATATATAATCAAGTTATAGGAAATAACACTCAATCTGTTAGTTCCAGGGCTACACAAAATAGTTTTGTTTCTTATCACTTGGTCAGCTACTTATATGATTGAAACATTTAAGAACAGAAGAGGTAGAGGTGGAAAAGACACTAGTCAGAGTTACCTCCTCTATACTGCCAGACCCTGTGGTGAATAAAGTGAAGGTGTCATTTGCAAGGTGGAAAGTAGACGCTTTTCAGAGGGCCGGGCATGCTGATAAGCATACTTTTCCACTCAGTGAGGAAGATTTACGTAAACCACCTCACTCAACGTTTTACTTAGTAAAGCCTCTAGAGGTTCAAACCAGCTTTTCGGCTGATGACCTAAACAACAACATAGGAAATAAAATCATCTACAACTTTTATTTTAAGCAGTTTTTTGTACTGTAAAAGTGTATTTCCGGTGAAAACTCGATTTCGAAAATTGTTTAGGTCATCAGCCAAAAGGCTGGTTTGAACCTGTAGAGGTTTTACTAAGTAAAACGAGGAGTGAGGTGGTTTACCATTGCCACAACTCACTGAGTGGAAAAGTACGCTTATCAACATGCCTGACCCTCTGAAAAGCACGTATTTTCCACTCTGCAAATGACACCTTCACTTTATTCACCACAGGGTCTGGCTTTATAATGAAATTCATTACTTTCAGAGGAGATAACTCTGATTAGTGTCTTTTAAACCTCTACCTCTTCTGTTCTTAAATGATTTAGTCACTTAATTGGCTGACCATATGATAAGAAGCAGAACTATTTATTTTAGCCCTGCAACGAACAGAGTGAGTGTAAATAATTTGACACTCCACCTGTCCGTTATGGGCAGGATTTCGAAAAATCTACATGAAAACAATACTTTCCTTAGGCTACCTTTCGTATAGGGCAAGAAAAGTGAAAACAATACCATTTATGGATAGGTTCTGGCCCAATCCAAGGTTTTCTTTAAAAAAATATGGTAACGTTACAATTTTCTTGAAAAGTATTTCGGATGATTGACGCTCAGTAAATCGCGGTCTTGCTGTTGTAACAGTCGGTTTAATATCGGTGAAGATAAAACAAAGTTTCTCCAGGTGTTACTGTGGATAAGCAGCAAAAAGATTCATAAAGAATAGCGTGCAACAGTAAACTTGCTGAATGCGTTGAGATTATATTTGGAAGTGTTCCATGTGAGCGATTAAGTAAAGATGCAGCGTGTACAAGAAGGTAGATGGACACAGCGATGCCATACTTCCCCTCTGATCCCTACACAACATGAGACTCTTTCTTGTCTCTCGAACGGAGTTGAAGTTGAGCTGGGAGTTCGTGGTTTTACATCGTCCACATTCCCTTCTGCCTTACTACTTGGATATACACCACACCAGTTTGACTAGTTCAACGGTTATCTTCTATCTCTGTCTTTCTAAGCTGTCAGCCTTGCCCTTACCTTCTTCCAAATTTGCCCACACAAGATTGTCACATATATAATTACTACACCGTGTCGTTTCACTGTCGGAACTTCCATTAATCAATAATTTAGTAAATGCGTGGCCATTAAACTTTATAGCGACGCGACGACGGTTCGTTCTGCTTACTGTGGTCGCCTAATTGTATGCGTTTCATTTCACTATAATTAAACCATTAAACGAAACAGATGAAAAGTATTAACTGCTTCGTCTAGAAATAATGTACGTGAATCAATGGGATACATAAAAAATTAGAAAAGTTTATATAGACCACGTCAATTAACTTAAAACTTTTTTGAAATTATCTTTGCACTTTATTATTATCGACACTTTTTCATTGTAAGTTTATCTTCGTTCCATCCTTCCACTGTTTACTTTTTACTCTTCGTTGAAGCCCTTAAAGAATCTGTAGTTTGTAATTTGTACAATGTATTGTCTAGGTTTATTCAGATTAGGAAACTTTATATATTTAAAGTTATTAAATAGTGACCTCTCTCGTAATCTACTCTATTCCATAAAGATGATTTTATTTTAATCATATTAACTGGTAAGGAACCTGGGACCTCGGAATTGTAATCAGTTTACTAACAGAGCTATCAAGGTGGTCAGGTATATATTTTATAAATAGTACTTGATAGGAACGGTTCTGCGATATGATGAACAGCAGATTTCAATTCCAGTTGGTGTTCTGAATCTGAAAAAAGATGGTAGGAATATGTAACACATAATGACTTTTTTCGTCATAGCTGAAAGGGTTTCGAACATAACAATACACAGAATTCTGTACTGTACATGTAAATACTGCTTTAATTTTACAGTGGTGTTTAATTTACATAAAACATGTTTTTATCTGTTGTGTATTGTTAACATGTGTTTTGTAAATTATATATATATATATATATATATATTTTTTTTTAATATGTAATGTATTATAATACCCATAACGGGTAGGTAGAGTGTTAAATTAATTGCACTCGATCTGTTGGTTCCAGGGCTACGAAAAATAGTTCTATGTCTTATCACATAGTCAGCCAATTATATGACTGAACTATTTAAGAACAGAAGAGGTAGAGGTGTAAAAGACACTAATCAGAGTTATCTCCTCTGAAAGTAATGAATTTCACTACAGCCAGACCTTGTAGTGAATGAAGTTAAGGTATCATTTGCAGGGTGGAAAGTGGGTGATTTTCGGAGGGCCTGGCATGCTGATAAGGAATATTTTTTAATTCAGTGAGGAAGGCAATAGTAAACCACCTCACTCCTTGCTTTTAGTTAGTAAAACCTCTAGAGACTCAAATCAGTCTTTCGGCTTTTGACCTAACCAACAAACAACAATATACATATTATATGATAAAATTTTACTTAATTTAACCAATCGATATAGGAAAAGCTAATTTAACCAATCGATATAGGAAAAGCTAAATTAAGGTACTTAAGTCATTCACGTACTATAGCACTGCTTCATTTTATGTTTAATTGTACAAAATGGGCTTAACTTCGTGATCCAAAGGGGGTTATGTCACAAAAGTATAAGAAACTCTTAGTTCTTTAGGGTTTTAAATGAGTTACAGTTCTGTTAATAGACTTTCCGATTACCCGGCTGTGACTTGGTCCCATCCAAGTCGATAAAAAGAAGCGACTGTATTAAAATTCAAATAGAAATTTGTAATACAGTCCAATCCCATCTGCTGGACCAATCAGACAATATGATACTTTAGACGCTTGCCTATTTACAGTATTCTACATAAACCTTGTTGCTTTTCATTTATTTTTGCGTGATTATGCCGACATATGTCTCGGCTTGAGTGTTGGTAATGATATGAGGTGACATACAGATGAAAAAATCTGGTGTGAAACACTCACACAACTTTCTCTTGCCAGTACAAATAATGAACAATATTTAACCTAAAATTAGTAATAATACATTAGAAATAAACAAAAAACTAACCTCAAAAACCTTATTTTAATCTCATTAGTGAATAATGCATTCAGAAAATCACTCTCACGCTAAACTAGGCTCTGTAGAGAAAAATGCTTGAATGAAGGTTGTAGATACACTTTAGTTGTAAAATACATACTAAGGCCAAAATCTTTAAAAAATTCATTTTTTTACAGATTTTCATGAAAAAAAAGAAAATTACTAATTACCACTAAACTAAGCATTGTACAAAGAAATGTTTGAAACAAAAGTTGTAGATTTTTAAATTGTCGACAAGTTTTATTATAAACATTTTTTTCTACGAGAGAACAGCCTCCCCAAGAATTTCAGCAGACATGGCGCCTACCCAACCTTGTAGAGCATAAGAAATATAGTAAATGAGGGGATTTTTACAAAAATCGTAGAAGCAGTTTTTGAGAAAATTGCAAGAAATTGAAAAATGACACAAACTACTACTTCCAGTTGACCGAATTTGATTGAAACGTTTGTGTCAGGTTCTCTAGTGGTACTTAACTTAAGTTTTAAGTTTCAACTTCGTACGATGTTCTGTTCTTGAGATATTTTTTCACACACAGACCAATCGCTAAAAATACAGTTTTTGGGTTCAGGGGGTCTGAAAACGTGTGTATCTGGTGAAAACTTGATTTCGATAAATTGACATGAAAACAATACTTTCCTTCCTATATATAGGGTGATTCAAAAAGAGCGCCGGTTTTGATATCTCAAATTAAGAGATTTATTTTATTGAAAACTGAGAATAAATACATCAACAAGTTCATCTTTCCTTCCGATTTTATGTATGAAAAATGATGTCATGCATATGTCCTCCTCTACTGCGCTGGCACGCATCAACTCTGTCCATGAAATTGGATATTACTGCACGACAAGTTTCGACTTCCATTTGCCCGATAACCCGTCGAATTTCCTCCTTCAAGTCATTGATGTTTCGGGGTTTATTGGCATACACCAATGACTTCAGATGACCCCAAAGAGGAAAGTCACAAGGCGTCAAATCACACGACCTTGGTAGCCATTGATGGTCGGAATTACGAGAAATGATGCGATCCTGGAACCGTTCACGGAGCAACAACATTGTTTCTCGTGCAGCGTGACAGGTGGCACCATCCTGCTGAAACCACAACTCGTCAATGTCCATTCCATCCAAATGACGCCACAAAAACTCCCTAATCATCGTACGGTATCGGTCTCCATTTACTGTTACGGCTTGTCCTTCTTGATTTTCAAAAAAGTAAGGGCCGATGACACCGCCCGACCAAAAGCCGCACCAAACTGTCACTCGCTGTGCATACAAGAGAAACTACAACTGAATCGTCAATCGGAATGTTCTCCAAAATAGAAATGAGGTCAAACAATGTTGCCAACCGATAAACAAAAATTTACCAGCCGTTTAAAAACCGGCGCTCTTTTTGAATCACCCTTTATTTATATAGGCAAGAGAAAGTAAAAAAGTAGCTAATAGCAGCTTAACATGGTTTAATTTTATCTCATATCCAGTATGCCATATTAGTTCGTCGTAACTCATCACTTATTAATAAAGAAACAGTTTTTAAAATTCAGAAAAAGCTATTAGGTGTACAGTGAAGTCAACCACTCAACCTCATGCAGATCATTATTAAAGGAGCTTCAACAGCTTACTGTTATTTCTTTGTACATCTTTGAAGTGATAATATACGTAAAGCAAAATACCAAAATTACAGAATTTAAATTTTTTTTTTTTTTTTTTTTAGGTCATCAGCCGAAAGGCTGGTTTGAACCTGTAGAGGTTTTACTAAGTAAATGGAGGAGTGAGGTGGTTTACCATTGCCTTCCTTACTGAGTGGAAAAGTACACTTATCAGCATGCCAGGCCCTCTGAAAAGCATATATTTTCCACTCTGCAAAAGACACTTTCACTTCATTCACCACAGGGTCTGGCTGTATAATGAAATCCATTACTTTCAGAGGAGATAACTCTGATTAGTGTCTTTTACACCTCTACCTCTTCTGTTCTTAAATGATTCAGTCATTTAATTGGCTGACCATCTGATAAGAAACAGAACTATTTATTTTAGCCCTGCAACTAACAGATTGAGTGTAAATAATTTGACACTCCACCTGTCTGTTATGGGCAAAGAATTTAAATGTCCATAAGAAACAGACTTGATACTAAGTTGCTAATCACGACACTAAATTGTTTGAACAAAAACCTTTTTTTTTTTTTTTAACCAACCTACATATACAGGTAGATTATACATCAATAAATTGCCACAAGCTTTAAAGAGTTGCAGTAATTTAAGTTTGTTTAAAAAAACCTAAAAAAAATATACTTGAAACATTTTACAATGTACACGAATTCCTTTCTAAATTGTTTATGGTTGATAAATATGTAAACTTACTAAATTACATATTGTTGTTGTTTAGGTCATCAGCCGAAAGGCTGGTTTGAACCTGCAGAGGTTTTACTAAGTAAAACGAGGAGTGAGGTGGTTTACAATTGCCTTCCTCACTGAATGGAAAAGTACGCTTATCAGCATGCGGGCCCTCTGAAAAGCACATATTTTCCACTCTGCATATGACACCTTCACTTCCTTCACCACAGGGTCTGGCTGTATAATGAAATCCATTACTTTCAGAGGAGATAACTCTGATTAGTGTCTTTTACACCTCTACCTCTTCTGATCTTAAATGATTCAGTTATTTAATTGGCTGACCATGTGATAAGAAACAGAACTATTTATTTTAGCCCTGCAACTAACAGATTGAGTGTAAATAATTTGACGCTCCACCTGTTTGTTATGGGCAGAAATTACATGATGAGCCAAATTGTTTATTATTTGATACTAATGGTTGGATGACATCCTTATTGAAAAAAACAAATAAGAATTTTTATTTATTGCGTGATGATGCCTACATAAGCCATGGGCTTGTGCGTAGGTAATGATATGTGGTGATTTACAGATGAAAACATGCCAGACCTGACCGGGAATTGAACCCGGGACCCCGGCATAGTAGCCAGTTGCGCTGACCACTACACCACGGGCTGGCCAGTGATAATAAATTATAAGTATTGGTAAACAAATAAGTATTGGTAATAAATTATTGGTAAGTAATGAATTTAACATACTGTTTAAATTTAGACTTATCAGTTATCTTGACAAGTACTATACTCTCTCCTGGATACATTTTATAAAAATAAAACCAGTTGCGCTGACCGCAATACCATCAGATGAGCTATTATAAGTTCTATGGATTTATTTTCATACACTAGCAAACCGCTTACCTTATCACTTATACATATCACTTTTTTAATTGGTTAATTCCAAATAAATTTCATATTTTTTGAACTGATTTCAAAATTTCAAGTTAAAATGGTTTGAAAAATACCATAGAATGAATTTTATTTGAAGGGTTGAGAATCACAATGGTCTGTCACACTTTTTAAAAAAATGACATCAACTGCAAACCTGTAATCATATTCTTTGTTTAACGTAAAAGTGGTCTGTGTAGTTTCATTTTATTTCAACAGATTGCAGCACTTAATTTGCTTATTTAACTAAATCTAAAAATCATTGAGGTTAAAGTGGTCTTAGTCAAACTTAGAATAGAAAGGATTGTCTAAGATTTGATGCTAAGGTACAAAGATTTTATTTTAGTTCATTTAAAGTCGCATCAACAGCTTGGTCATTAGCGACTACTGTGGGTTTTGGTACTATAACAATGCGTTTTAACATGTTAAAATTTCCAGACCTTAGCCAGGAATCGAACCCGGGACCTTTTACTCTGTAGGCTAGCATCCTAGTCACTACACCTTGGAGGGGGCCAAAGATTTCATTTTTATTAAAGATTGCTGGTGTCGATTTAAGTGTTTTTATTTTATAATAGAAGAGGAAAGACATTCCTCATTTAATAACTTTATAAAATGTCAGAATTTAGCAAAAAAACCTATTTAACTTGAGTGGTATAATCAATCAGGCTTCTGTATCACTAAGAAGGCCTCAAGATGGTAGATAACAAGAGAAGGAATCCTCAAATACAAATAGATACTGAAGTCATGAGATTGCCTTTTGTGTATGTATGGGCTGTGAAATATTTACAGTGATGCCAACCTACACAGTGAGACACTACTCGTACATTTCACTACCGTGCAGTATCTACATACATTTTGTCAGCTGTGGTTTATTCGGAGTAAATTTTTTCTTCATAAACCTTACCTATAAGGAATAAAAATATGACCTGTAATATTGCCTATACCTTAATTACATGACTAGAAACGTTTGATTAACTGTAATTACGAATGAATCGCCTTCTTTACTATTGCTGGTGCACCGGCGTTTTCATTATCAGTCTCTATAGTATCAACCTAACCGTTTTCTTTTTTTTACCAGGTGTCAACAAAACTGTTAAAGAATAGCTTCTTCACTTCCTTAGTTTCCTTCTTTATTTTTCGAATTATGGGAAGAGAAACATCACAGTAGTTAGCCGCTTGCTCACGACTTTTGTTAAGAGGCACGGATAGGCATTTTTGTTTAGCTTAAACTTCATAACATATTATTACATTGCATATTAGATTTCGTTCAACACTGAATAGTTCGGCCACGTTTTCGAGAAACCGACATTTCTTTAACAAACAGTTAACCTACAAACGGTTCTGCGATATACTGTATATGCTCTGGGTATAGTATAACTTGTTATGTTTATCGTACTGAAATTAAAGCAGTTGGGCATGCGCACTGATGCTTTCCCCCCTTTACCCCTTGCTGCAAACAAGGGCAAACTCGTGACTGAAGTGAGTATACCAGTTGCAATTGGCTAGAAAAACAGTATGTGTCTGTAAACAATATTTCTTGGATACCTTTAATACATAAAATTATCAAATTATACTACATGTAATTTCAGTAGAAGCTTACACTGTACATGTTCCCTCTACTTGCCTCCTCTTTCTTATTTCGAGTAGTCAACATAGGTACTGGTTGTTAAAAAAGTATGCCTCTAAACTGTTACCCGTGTTTAATAATTTTGTATGAATTTAATTCTTATCAAGTTATAGTTATGTCCATAACAGACAGGTGGAGTGTTAATTTATTTACATTCAATCTGTTCGTTGCAGGGCTAAAATAAATAGTTCTGTTTCTTATCACATGGTCAGCCAATTAAATGACTGAATCATTAAAGAACAGAAGAGATAGAGGTGTAAAAGACACTAATCAGAGTTATCTCCTCTGAGAGTAATGAATTTCATTGCTGTGGTGAATGAAGTGAAGGTGTCATTTGCAGAGTGGAAAATATGTGCTTTTCAGAGGGCCCGGCATGCTGATAAGTGTAATTTTTTCACTCAGTGAAGAAGGGAATGGTAAACCACCTCACTCATCGTTTTACTTAGTAAAACCTCTACAGGTTCAAACCAGCCTTTCGGCTGATGACCTAAACAACAACAAAGTTATAGTGGTTAACTCTATAATCCTATTTTAGTTCATATATACCACGTACCAATCAGTACGAGCGTAAATTACCACGTTCATCATTGACTGGTACTGCAGTACGCTTTAATTTCTTGTGCACTGAACGGAACCCCAAACTGAACCGGTAAATTATTTGTACTGTAATTTAAACAGTCTTACATTTTGTGTAGACAATTATAAAAGCAAACACTGCAGAGTATAATACAATCTAATTAATCAACTAAAAGTAGTTGGACAATTCTGATATAATGTATTTATTTTGACATTAAAATAATGAATCAATAAAAGTAAAAATAGATGGTGATTTATATGATGCCTATTACTCATTTGTTTACAATCAAGAGTATGGATGTAGTAGTACGTTTTGTAGCACACTACAAACTGCTGCAACCATTTTACCAGTGTGGTCGTGCAAAGACATACTATGGAAGCTTCTATTGATATTATATATGGTACAGTAGAGTATTGAAAAAAAGAATAGTGGTCACCAAGAAAAGAAAATTTAAATTTGTAGTCAAGGTTTAATCATAAGGAACATGTACTAGCTTTATGTTGAAAGTAGTTCTAAATCACATATTGTGTTGTTTAGGTCATCAGCCGAAAGGCTGGTTTGAACCTTTAGAGGTTTTACTAAGTAAAACGAGGAGTGAGGTGGTTTACCATTGCCTTCCTCACTGAGTGGAAAAGTATGCTTATCAGCATGCCGGGCACTCTGAAAAGCACATATTTTCCACTCTGTAAATGACACTTCACTTCATTCACCACAGGGTCTGGCTGTATAATGAAATTCATTACTTTCAGAGGAGATAACTCTGATTAGTGTCTTTTACACCTCTACCTCTCCTGTTCTTAAATGATTCAGTCATTTAATTGGCTGACCATGTGACAAGAAACAGAACTATTTATTTTAGCCCTGCAACTAACAGATTGAGTGTAAATAATTTGACACTCCACCTGTCTGTTATGGGCAGAAATCACATATTAGTCCAGAAAAAGAACATAACTATAGCCACGTATGAATCTTAATTTTTATGCTACCTGTAAAGATACTAGCAAAATTTGTGACAAGTATAAGCAACCAATCAATATTGAAAACAATCCAATAAAAAGCCAAAAGGATACATTAGCAGGAAAATATTTTTCAGACTAAACTGATTTCTTGGGAGCTTTCAGGAAATAACACATTATTTCACTCCCAGTGACTTACACCACTTCCACTTTGATTCTAAACTCCTCATTTTTTTGAAAATATTTTAATTATATATAAATTTTGTTAATAGTTTATTGGTGGGAATTTTTTAGCCATCTCTTCCTATGTCCATGTCCATTTGTCACATCCAGATGTAAGAAACTACAAGAGATATCAACAAACAGTTTTCAGATTTAAAATCTATGCAAAAAGTTAGTGGGCCTGGATTGGGTTTGAAGTTCCGGTTTCGATCGAATGTAGCCCAAAACTGGAAATCGAGAAATCAAAGTTGGAATTTGGAAATAAAAAATAGTGTCATACGATTCCTCTTAAAGAGTAACTTTGTTATAACTTGGACAATTCGAATTGGCACAAGCAGCTTCAGTGTCTATCTACTCCACTCTTCGCCCCTCGCCATGCAACGACGGTACAGTCACAAAAGTAAAAAATTGTTACTGTAATATGCAACTCACGCACTTTCACTACGCTTTGTTTCCACTGTTGTTATTAATAATCTGTCAGACATAATGATGTGACTAATTTGTTTTCAAATATGATTTTCTGTTCATTATATATTCAGACCAATTTGTTTAGTTAGTTGCGTGCGTCTGTAGAGTATAGTTTAGTGAGTTTTTGCAGTTTAGTTCTTGTAATTTATTTTTCAATTTCAAAAACCTTACAATTAAAACAACTTCATTGCAATGGATGTTTTTTTTTAAATTTTCAGATTATCTAGACGAATTATCTTATTATTATCTTAAATACGATTGTAATGAAGTTAATGTTTCACTTCAGTCAGCCAGCTGGTAGAAAATCAGTTTGAATTGTTAAGTTATACTGGTTATCCAACCTTCCCATCTGGGAAGGCTTTTTATGGTGACCAGCTGACAGCTAAACCTATTCTGTAAACTGCATTCAGGAGACTGAAAAGGGAGTATAGGTGAAGATAAAAACTAAAGTATAAATATTAACACGACCTATGTTAAATTCATTACTTAGCATTTCATTTAATACCTTTTTATTACTTCTATAGACTTCAATGAGCATGTCATCTAATAATTTTTACCCAAAAACACACACTAAACTACTACTACTTCTGGTTGACCGATTTTTACTGGTAGTAGGCAATTTAATACCACCACCTTATTTTTCAATGTTTACGAAACATGTTTGTTAACTATCATTAACACAAGAAGAATGAAATATTCTTTTTTGTTAAATATTTCATACAAAAATTAGCTTCCCACTTGGATCTCCGAGGGAGGTAGCAAAAGAAGTCGGCGCAGACAATATATAACAAGGTAGGCACATATCAAGAAGGGGCAAAGGGGGCATTCCCTTCCAAATATATGTATGACGGATAAATGGTTTAAAGAAGTAAGAAAAGATATTGAACTGAGAAAACTTAATGAACTGAACCAAATTCAGATGACTAATTATGGACTTTAAGGGGTTCCATGAAGAACAAAAACAGAACACCAGGTAGACAAAGAAAGGAGAAAAGCCTACAGTGAGCGAATGCTGAGAATGGGGCTGTGAAAAGAGCTTCCAGAAACGACTAAAATCACCTCACGTGGTTTAAAATGGGCCCTATATGAGTATTTAGAGTGGGGAACTGTAAGCAATTTAAGCTTCTTAAATAGTGGCATGAGGTGAGGTGGTTAGCTCCCACCATACAACTAAAAGCTCTGTTTTGAATTTTAAAATTCCATTCCATGTTACCCATACTGTAATTACCCCACACCAAAATACCATAACAAATATGAGACAGAATTCGAGCATGATAAGCTGCCATTTATGCCCAAAACGGGCAGGTGGAGTGTTATTTTAATTACACTCAATCTGTTTGGTCCAGGGCTAAAAAAAATATTTCTGTTTCTTATCACATAGTCAGCCACTTATATGACTGAACTATTTGAGAACAGAAGAGGTATAGGTGTAAAAGACACTAGTCAGAGTTATCTCCTCTGAGAGTAATGAATTTCACTATGCAGACAGACCCTGTGGTGAATGAAGTGAAGGTGTCATTTGCAGGGTGGAAAGTGAGTGCTTTTCGAAGGGCCTGGCATGCTGATAAGCATACTCTTTCAACTCAGTGAGGAAGGCAACGGTAAACCACCTTACTCCTCGTTTTTACTTAGTAAAACCTTTAGAGGTTCAAACCAGCCTTTCGGCTGTTGACCTAAACAACAATAAACAACAAGCTGCCATTAGTAATGTTTTATCATTTATTTTGGTAATTTGTAGAAAGGAAGAGGACAGAAGCTTTTGAAATGTGGTGTTATAGGAAAATGTTAAAGATTAGGTGGGTGGACAAAATAAGTAATTTAGAGGTTCTTAGGCGAGTGAATGAAAAAAGAAGTACATGGAAGCATATTACCAGAAGAAGAGATAGGCTAGTGGGGCATATCTTTAAGATATCCACGTATTGGTCTATCAATAATGGAGGGTAATTTTGAGGGAGTGAATTGTAGGGGGAGGCAGAGGTTAGAATATAAAAGGCAAATTACAAAAGATATAGGGTGTTACAGGTATGTAGATATGAAACGACTTGCGCAAGATAGAACAGCTTGGAGAACTGCATCAAACCAGTCAAGAGACTGATGACAAAAAAATGTATTAATGCAAATATCCAAGATGATATTTTACTACAAACTTGATCGGTATAGAAATCCCAAAACAAATATCTATCTAGTGATACTGCTAGGAACTACACTGTTTCTACCCGTTCTACGCTGTTATTATGGATAAATACATCCACTTTCCTACTTTCTTTAATGTTATGTTAGTTTTTGAATTGCAAGTATTAGCACTTTTCTCCATTGACTGTTAATAACATTTGATTCAGGAACTGTACTACAGACTCTATGTTAACATGTGTATTAATTTTAAGAGCATCTACCACTAACCTTTTATTATTACAAAAGTATAATCAGAAAACAATAAAGCTCTTTTGGAGGAGAAAAAACAGAAAATAAATTCTAAGAAAACAAGTCATGGTCTTTGTATGCACAACTATAAGCCTATTTTCTGCATGGGCCATTTTAGATCACATAAAGTAATTATTTTTAAATTTCTGGAAGCTCGTTTGCAGCCCACATTCTTTTCCTGTAGGTTTTCTCCTTTCTTCCATCCATCAAGTTTTCTGCTTTTGTTCTTTGTGAAAGCCCTTGAAGTAATCAGTTGTCTAAATTTGGTTTGGTCCATTTCATTTCCTTGAGCTATTCCAGTTTTCTCTGATTGTATCATTCTGACTTCATTAAACTATTTCTCTATCACCATCTAAGATCTATTGTTTAGTGTTTTCTCAACCGTTGTCAATCATTCTTTACCGGTACCTATAGAATTTAAGTCTTAGTTTTCTAATTATTATTTACAAATGAAAACTTGTATAAAAAAAATGCACGTTAAATTTTTTTTAAATTCAAATATATGGTTTTTAAAGGTTAGGTATGTTACCTTATTAAAATTACGTAATTAATGAACAAGTAAATGTTGAAGAATAGGCTGTTCGATGGTCTCCTTACTTACTTTTTATTAATTTTAAAAGAAATATTAAATTGTAACCTAAGCTTGAGGTTATTATTATTATTTTTTTTTGTTTAACGTCCGAACTTGAGCTTGATGTTAGGAACAGTGTTTGTTTCGATTGACAAGACCGCCTTAACAGATGTATATTATTAACCAACAGCTCTGTAAGAGTGATAATATATGATACTATCTACAACTTGCCACTAGACGGCAGCACCACCCAGGTACATTCAGCGTAATGTTTATAAGTAACAGATGTTGCGTCTTTTATAATTTTGAAATAATTGTTTTAATTTTTTATATTAAAAAATGTTGGTAAATATTTATTACTTATCTTTCTTTCATAAATAATTATCAAAAGTATTCTTGCGGCAGAAATCAATTTAATGAAAAAATGTTTGCACTACACAGCGACTATTACTGCGAGCGTATTTTCATTAATGCTGTACCAACATGCAACCGTTGACGATTGTGGGAGTGTTGGTTTCTTTAATTCCGACTTACGGGGTTTGCGTACAATGATTCTGTATTAAAATCAGTCTCTCCTAAAATTTCAGGGTTAAATGTAAAGGTCGGTAAAAATTAAAACTATAATTTTTATAATATTTAGTTTTTGTATTAAGAGTTCGGAAGCCGGTTAAAATACCATAATATTTCGAATTGGAAGTAGAGAGTTTTCCAACAGCTACTACAATAAATTTTGTTCTGAAAGAATTTTACCAGCCTGGTTAGTGTAGGATATTTTGTATAAAATTTTGACCTGGTTTGTAACGATATCAACAATTTTAGGCTATTTATGGGTCTTTCCCTTTTCTGTATGCCACTATGAAATCCGAATTCCCTGAAGGATTACACAATAAAATTCTCCACTCCTGCGTCTAGCGCGCCAATATGACTAGCAATATTTTACACAGTCTGCCATTAATTACTCGAGTTACTTAATCTTAATAATATTCGGACGGAGGAAGATGCTGCAGAGTTCCTTCAGGAAAAGGAGTTATCACATAATCCCAACTAAAAACACATGTATGAAACACTCACACGACTTTCTCCCAATGTAAATAATTAAAAAATTTGGTGTGAAACACTCACACAACTTTCTCTTTCCAATACAAATAATAAACAATAATCCTAACATTAGAAATAAACAAAAGCTAACCTCAATAAACATAACCTAATTTTAATCATGAGTGAAAGACGGAAAATGAAAATCAACTTCAGTTTGGCTTAAAAATATGGAAAATCACTCTTTCACGCTAAACTAAGCTCTGTAGAGAAAACTGCTTTAAATAAAAGTTGTAGATCTTTTAATTTCCTATAAATTTTATTATATACACTTTAGTCATAAAATGCATAACAAGGCCAAAATCTAAAAAAATCGATTTTTCACACGTTTTCGTGAGAAAACAGAAAATCGCTAATTACCGCTAAACTAAGCGTTATACAAAAAAATGTTTGAAATAAAATTTGTAGAATTTTAAATTGTCTACAACTTTTATTATATAAATTTTTGCGCTAAAATGCATATTAAAGCCGTAATCTTAAAAAAACAACGTTGTTACGTAAAAACAGCCTCACCAAGAATTTCAGCAAACAAGGTGCCTACCCTACCTTGTAGAACATAAAAAATTTAGTAAACCAGATGATTTTTAAAAAAAATCGTAGGACCAGTTTTTGAGAAAATCGCAAAAAAGTGAAAAATTACACGACTAAATTACTACTTCCGGTTGACCGATTTTGATGAAAATGTTCGTGTCGCGTCCGGTAGTGGTATGTAACTTAAGTTTAAAGTTTCAAGTTCATACGATGTTCCGTTCTTGAGATATTCTGTTCACACACACACACACACACACACACACACACACACACACACACACACACACACACACACAGACCGATCGCCAAAAACTTTTTTTTGGGTTCAGGAGGTCTGAAAACGTGTAGATCCGGTGAAAACTCGATTTCGAAAAATCGACATGAAAACAATACTTTCCTTCCTATATATCCATATAGGCAAGAGAAAGTAAAAATATAACGTAATAATATAATGACCCACCGGGTTGGTCTAGAGGTAAAGTCATCGCCGTGAGTCAGCTGTTTAACAGCTGATTTTCGAAGCCGAAGATTCCTGGTTCAAATCCTAGTAAAGGTAGTTACTTTTATACAGATTTGAATACTCGATAGTGGTTACAGGTGTACTTTCATGGTTGGGGTGTTCAATTAACCATACTCTATCAGGAATAGTCGGCCTGAGTCTGTACAAGACTACACCTCATTTATACGTCATACACATCATCCTCATCTCATTGGGTCATGGGGTTGCTTATTGTTCTGAATTGAACAGATTGCAACGTAGCCTACACACATTAGGAATTAAAAAATAATAATATAATGTAGCCTAGTAATAGCAAAAAATTCAATTAAAAAATTATAACTTAATAGTAAACATAGGAGGTCTGAAAACGTGTAGATCCGGTGAAAACTCGATTTCGAAAAATCGACATGAAAACAATACTTTCCTACCTATATATTCAGATAGGCAAGAGAAAGTAAAAATATAACGTAATAATAATAAAAAAAAAAAAAAAAAAATTCAATTAAAACATATAACTTAATAGTATGCCCATAACAGACAGGTGGAGTGTCAAATTATTTACACTCAATTTGTTCGTTGCAGGGCTAAAATAAATAGTTCTGTTTCTTATCACATGGTCAGCCGATTAAATGACTGAAACATTTAAGAACAGAAGAGGTAGAGGTGTAAAAGACACTAATCAGAGTTATCTCCTCTGAAAGTAATGAATTTCATTGTACAGCCAGACCCTGTGGTGAATGAAGTGAAGGTGTCATTTGCAGAGTGGAAAATATGTGCTTTTCAGAGGGCCCGGCATGCTGATAAGCGTACTTTTCCACTCAGTGAGGAAGGCAATGGTAAACCACCTCACTCCTAGTTTTACTTAGTAAAACCTCTAGAGGTTCAAACCAGCCTTTCGGCTGTTGACCTAAACAACAACAACTTAATAGTAATGTAGTAATGGAAATATAAAACAATCAAAATATGAAATAAAATAACGTGTAACAGTACTATAGTTCAGCCGCTCTAAGTTTGCTCCTACTGTCAACAAACCAAAACCAGCTACTACAGGGTGCACGCTAGAGTCCGTGACTTTATGGATGTCGTATTCCTATTAAGTCAACTATTTTTACTTTCTCTTGCCTATATGAATATATAGGAAGGAAAGTATTGTTTTCATGTCGATTTTTCGAAATCGAGTTTTCACCGGATCTATACGTTTTCAGACCCCCTGAACCCAAAAAACATGTTTTTAGCGATTGGTCTGTGTGTGTGTGTGTGTGTCTGTGTGTGAACAGAATATCTCAAGAACGGAACATCGTACGAACTTGAAACTTGAAACTTAAGTTACATACCACTACCGGACGCGACACGAACATTTTCATCAAAATCGGTCAACCGGAAGTAGTAGTTTATTCGTATAATTTTTCAGTTTTTTGCGATTTTCTCAAAAACTGGTCCTACGATTTTTTTTAAAATCGCCTATTTTACTCAATTTTTTATTCTCTACAAGATAGGGTAGGCGCCATGTTTGCTGAAATTCTCGGTGAGGCTGTTTTCACGTAAAAACGTTGCTTTTTTAAGATTACGGCTTTAATATAAATTTTAGCTCAAAAACGTATATAATAAAAGTTGTAGAAAATTTAAAAACCTACAACTTTTATTTCAAACACTTTTTTTTATAACGCTTAGTTTAGCGGTATTTTGCGATTTTCTGTTTTTTTTCTCACGAAAACGTGAGAAAAATCGATTTTTTTAACATTTCGATCTTAGTATGCATTTTAAGACAAAAGTGTATATAATTAAATTTATAGAAAATTAAAAGATTTACAACTTTTGTTTAAAGCATTTTTCTCTACAGAGCCTAGTTTAGCGTGAAAGCGTGATTTTCCGTATTTTTAAGCCTAACTGAGTTCGATTGTCATTTTGCGTCATTCACTCATGATTAAAATTAGGTTATGTTTTTGAGGTTAGTTTTTTGTTTATTTCTTATGTTTTATTGCTAATTATTTGCACTGGCAAGAGAAAGTTGCGTGAGTGTTTCACACCAGATTTTTTAAATTATAAGTACTTAAAGTACTAAAAACATCAGTCGTGATATGATGTAGACCTAACAATTTAATTTATAAAAATACTTTTAGAAGTATTTTGTATTTAAATACTTTTGAAAGTATTTTGTTGTTACTTTTTAATCAGCGTGTACACATTTAGATATAATGCGCATGCTCAGTGACGTCATTATTTGTTTACATTAGGAGCAAACTTAGAACGGCTAAACTGTACGTTATACTGGGACTGGGAAGGACGTGTGTACGCGTGCGCGAGTATGTCTGGTTAGCAAAGTGTTCATTCAGTAAGGCAGGGAGTTGGAGAAATGAACAAGTGGGCAACCCATCAGGGAATTCGGATTTGATACTGGCATACAAAAAACGGAAAAGACCCCTATTTATTATTACTTAAAAATAAAACTTTCCTATTCCCTAACCCAAACCAAAATATATCTTCAAAAATTTATATTATTAGTATCAGAAGTATTTTTCTTAAACCTTAATAAATAAAAAATATCCATGAATTTAGAACTTTGTATGAACCATTGACTCGTCAAATTTGGAATATCAATTTTGAGTGCTTATTTTTACTTTCTCTTGCCTATATGAATATATAGGAAGGAAAGTATTGTTTTCATGTCGATTTTTGGAAATCGAGTTTTCACCGGATCTACACGTTTTCAGACCCCCTGAACCCAAAAATTTTTTTTTTGGCGATTGGTCTGTGTGTGTGTGTAGGTGAACAAAATATCTCAAGAACGGAACATCGTACGAACTTGAAACTTAAGTTAAATACCACTACCGCACCCGACACGAACATTTTCATCAAAATCGGTCAACCGGAAGTAGTAGTTTATTCGTGTAATTTTTCACTTTTTTGTGATTTTCTCAAAAACTGGTCCTACGATTTTTTTAAAAATCGCCTTATTTACTTAATTTTTTATGCTCTACAAGGTAGGGTAGGCGCCAAGTTTGCTGAAATTTTGGGTCAGGGTTTTCACGTAAAAAATTTGTTTTTTTAAGATTGCGGCTTTAATATGCATTTTAGCGCAAAAATGTATATAATAAAAGTTGTAGAGAATTTAAAAATCTACGACTTTTACTTCTAACATTTTTTTGTATAACGCTTAGTTTAGTGGTAATTAGCGATTTTATGTTTTTTTTCTCACGAAAACGTGTGAAAAATCGATTTTTTTTAAAGATTTCGGCCTTAGTATGCATTTTACGACAAAAGTTTATTTAATCAAATTTATAGAAAATTAAAAGATCTACAACTTTTATACAAAGCATTTTTCTCTACAGAGCCTAGCTTAGCGTGAAAGAGTGATTTTCCGTATTTTTAAGTTAAACAGGTCGATTTTCATTTTCCGTGTTTCACTCATGATTCAAGTAAGGATATGTTTTTCGAGTTTAGTTTTTTGTTTATTACTAATGTTAGGTTGTATTGGTCATTATTTGAATTGGCAAGAAAAAGTTGTGTGAGTGTTTCACACCAATTTTGTTTTATTCAATAGATGCAATGCTTTACAAGTTACAGTTTGGCTAAGGTTATGTTACCACAGTAGTTATAAGTTTAAATATAAAATTCCAAATTTTTGAACAAAACAGTTTTTCAGAGCTCTAGATTTTGTTATATTATTAATTTAATACACGATTTCCTGAAAAAAATACATAGAAAAAACATTACGGCGTTCGTTGGTTCGTTAAGTATTACCTTAGTTTTGTTAATTAGGTTAGTTGGTAGTACAAAATAATTAGAATACTTACATTTTAACAACTTTCCGTTAAAGGCACCAAGTTGGTTCCGAGTTACACAAGTTTTCTTTACCACTTGCTTGTTTGTAAAAATGAACCATGATAGCACTTCACATCTTCAAGAAACCCGGAATACTAATTTCAGATTACACAGAATTCGCGCCAAGGTACAGTGCATTACGAGGTTATGTGATAGCGTACTTCTCACAACATAACCTTTTCATTTCACTACCGTACCATGCTTGTGATTATTTGAGTGCTTATCATGATAGCACTACGGCTATCATGATAAGAAAGAGTGATTTCACGTTATGTTATTTGAATATATATAATTTAATAGAATCATATTTGTATTTGTTATTTAATAAAAATAATCAATTAAATTAATGGTGAAATTAATGGCGACAACTCTTCCCCTAAACCAACCCGAAAATACACTGGTGGGGAAGAATATAAATTACTGACAATGAAATATATATACATATATATATAAACATGTTTTCTGTTGATTAGAAGCTTAAAAAAAAAGATACATTTAA
The DNA here is from genome assembly GCA_035578175.1 of Catonia carolina. Lineage (NCBI taxonomy): Eukaryota > Metazoa > Arthropoda > Insecta > Hemiptera > Achilidae > Catonia > Catonia carolina. The sequence goes on from JAQMRL010000007.1 coordinate 57,412,984, forward strand.
TTTCTTTAGAAATATTACTCTTTAATTTCGGAAAAATTCGAATTTAATTTTTGATGTCAAAAATAATCAATTAAATTAATGGCGAAATTTCAACATCTCATACCCAAAATTCCGACAACTCTTCCCCTAACCAACCCCGAAAATATACTGGTGGGGAAGAAGTATAAATAATGATAATGAAATATATATATAATTTAATAAATCTTAATTTGTCTGTGTCTGATAAATATCCAGAATAGGATCATGTTTGAACATTATGTCAACAGAAAATAAGTAAAGAATGGTGAAAATATAGTTCAGGATTGCCAAGATAGGACAGGGTTGCATAAATATCACACAACTATAATTTGTAAACATTGATACAATATACAAAAATCTATGGTTTTATTCATCAATAAAATACAGGTGTTACCCAACAGACAGAAACATGTTTTATAGAAGCAAGTGTAATTCATACATAATACAAGTATATAATAAATATATATAAAGATTAATTTTTATGAAACTAAACACAATTATGCTGAAATTACGAAATTAGCTAACGAACATGTACAATAATTTTAATACACAAAAAGGGATCTTAAAGCATCTTATTTTAAAATTATTACAAAGGTACAGACACTGAATAATGAAACAGATTGTAGAAGATAACAAATTAATTTAAACAAAGCATAGTTTTTATATTCATGCTAATAGATTTTAACATATAGAATTTACAGTTAGTTGCATTTATATAAACTGCAGTGCTTTAACTGATTTATAAACACTGATTAAATTACATACACACATATATTAAATTAATAATTTTAAATAAAGGGTATTTGGAAGCAAAATATAAATTAAATAATTTATATAAATATTAAACAGCCTAATCAACGGTAATATACTAAGTGAAATATCTTTCTCACTGACGAAATCTGTTGATTTACAAATATATTGTAATGTTATGAAATAACAGAAAAAATTAAACATTTATAATATTAGATAAAAAGGTTTTTTTGTTTTAATTAGTAATTTAAAAGTTTATAATGACACTTGATTAAAAGTAAATATAGATAGGACATCAATCTCAATAACCTGAGTTATACTCACAGCTGAGTAAAAATTATTAAAATGTGACTTAATAAAAAAAATAAATTCTATTAAATACATTTAAATCCACTGACTTTTTGTGAATATCTTAATTAAAAAATTAATGTATCAGATTTTAGCACCAATAAATGTGTATAACCTTCAAAAATACAAAATATATATTTTCATCTGATTTACATTTACAAATAATGGTTTAGGATTATTTCAGCAAAAAATATTTCAAAAATAATGAAACGTTCGTAATTAGATATAATATAAAGCCTATAATAAAATAACAGATAGCAATATAAATTTTGCGGTAAAATGTTTTTTAAGCAGTGAGTATTAAAAAAATGTATTTTTTTGTTGAATGGTAAAATTCTACTAACATGATTATTAGTATTAATCTAGTACATATTGGCAGAAATAATTACACAAAAACATTATAATAAAATTAACTGAAAATTTAAAGTACTTGTGAATGCTTTAGAACACCAATAAAAATAACATCAAAAATTTGTCTAGAGTATTCTACGTTTAAAAATCAATCACAAAAATCTTTATGCACATTTAAACAAATATATGTTACTATTGTGATTCTAAAAATATATAATATATATATATATATTACACAAACTGATGTTTAAAATGTCAGTGTATTTTGCAATAGCTTAAACAATTTAAAGGGAACAACCAAACACCAAAACATCAAAGTTATTATATTACTATTTTGATAAATCATGGATGAAAAAATATTATAACCTGACACAAGCATGAATTGCACATCTTAAAGGATGGATATAAATTACAATAAAATTGCTTTGTCTCTAAAATATTATAGCATGAATATTGATTACTTTCATACAATCTGTCCCAAAAAGTAACTATATTTACGTTTTATGTAATTTAACAAACTTTCATAAAATAAATGATGGCTTTATACTGTACACATTAAAAATAATTATACAATTTACAACAAATAATAAAATGTAAAAAAATATTATAAAATTATCAGTCAAGCATTAATTTATACATAAAACAGCAAGTCTCAAAAAGCTGACAAAAATTTAATCACAGAAATTTCATTTAACCAATCTTTCTTAAATGAACTATACATTTTTATACAGGAACACAATCTGACTAATTTAAACATAGCCAATAAAATTATTAATTCATTTTCACTACTTTTTACAACAAGGCAAGCGAAACAATTAACAAGTGCTTAGGCGACTTGTGTCATTATTTTTCCACGTCAATTGATAAGATTTTTACCATGTTGAGCCTTTCTTTGTAACCCAAAAATATATTTCGATAAACGGAAACTGTATTTAAATCCAACATAAAAACATTGTTTATACTTTATATCTCATCAAATATTTATTTATTTATATAAATATTTTTTTAATAACAAATATTATATTTATTGATACAATACCATCTGTATAAAACATTAAATTATGTATATTTATAATACCTACGATACAGAATCTCATAAAAAAAACCTCTTACCTTTGCGTACATTTAAAGGTTTTTATTTTACAAAATTAAGACAATAATTTAACAACTTTCATATACATAACAAAGAAAAAATGAGTTTGAATATTTTTTTTAACTACATACTTAAAAGATTTTATTAAAAAAAAACTTAAAGCAATTTGTTCATTCCATCACAAATACTGAAACTGGAAGTTACAATCTGTGCACTTAAATAATGTCTGTAGAATAGTCAAATTTGAATGCAGACAGGGCTTAGATCTGCAGCTGTAAACAGAAAGAGCTATCCGATATACGATCTCAAGTGTTGCCAGTATTTTATACCAGGCCGGCACTTGGTCATTACTTGAATCCCTATTCCATCCTAAAAGATAACTGTCTTACTAATTCTCCATCACGATTGTAATTGAAAAGGAACATAACAAAGATTGAATCAGTTGAAATCCAATTCAAAATCACATATTTGACGGGAGTTACTAGATTACAAATAATGATTACAATAAAATATTAATTCTGTTTTTTATAATAAACTTCACTAACCGTTTTTTAAGCTACCTTAACTTTTATTTTCACTTACACGTGTTTCGGTGGATCCACCATCATCAGAGTGAATAATATCATTGAAACTAAGAAATTTTTATTTAAAATCGGTAGAAGATGTTACATCTTCAGTCATTTGTATAAAACTGTTTTTATACATTTACAGATTTTAAATGAAAATGTTTTAGTTTCAATGATATTATTTATTATGATGATCCACCGAAACACGTGTAAGTGAAAATAAAAGTTAAGCCAGTTTAAAAAAAGGTTAGTGAAATTTATTATATATATAATAGAATTAATTTCAAGCTGCAGGAAGCTTTATAAGGATTTATTTTTGAATAAAATATTAATTCTAGCAGATTAAAACATTACACTAAAATCAATGTTAAAATATTACAGTGTACTGATTAATTTGTTTACTGGAAAAATAAATACCATAATTTATTGATTGTATTAGTAACATTGTTGACTTACACATCTGTACGCATTCTACAATTACAGTAAAATCCTGGTTAACCGAAATATACAGGGCAGACCCCATTTCCGATATGTGAAATTCCTGATAATGTGCAACAACATATTTTTAGGGTTTAAAATTGTGTGAGTGAATGGTGAAAGACTGGTTAGAACCTCTAGAGGCTTTACTAAGTAAAACGAGGAGTGAGGTGGTTTACCATTGCCCTCCTCACTGAGTGGGAAAATATGCTTATCAGCATGCCAGGCCTTTCGAAAAGCATCTACTTTCCACCCTGCAAATGACACCTACTCTTCATTCACCACAGGGTCTGGCTGTATAATGAAATTTATGACTCTCACACAAGGTAACTCTGACTAGTGTCTTTTACACCTCTACCTCTTCTGTTCTTAAATTCTTCAGTCATCAGGCTGACCATGCGATAAGAAATAGAACTATTTTTTTGTAGACGCGGAACTAGGAGATTGAGTGCAAATAATTTAACACTCCACCTGCCTGTTATGGGCAATTAACAAGCATTAACATTTATGACTTATAAATCATTCTGGACAGTTGCAAGATAAGGGTATCTCATTAATAAACTAGCAGAAAATAAACAAAAGTTTAAGTTTTAAATTAATGGTGTCTGACAAGATGGCTTTAGCCATGCTAACAATAAACTTGGTTTTGATGAATGCGCCTCTAGAATAATACACTCAATACAACATTGAAAATACTTTATTTATACTTTACTAAAAAGAAAAGAAGAGATTAGATCAAAAATAACTATATTTTTTGGCTTCAGGGGTGATGAAAGGTGGAAATCAGTAGAAATACAGGGTATAAAAGATTTCTCACCATTGCAAAATATAAAAAAAATATAATATTTCAATAGAATGCCCATTTTTAAAAAAATAACGAGTTATAAAATCAAAAATCCTAATCGGTTTTATCATACTAGGATTTAATAGCACCAACTACATAAAAAAAACCACAGAAAAATATAATTTTCACAACCAAGTTTCAGTATTAGTGATATCAAAGTCTAATAATATCATATACTTAACTACATGTTTTAAAAGAGCTACTTCAATAATTTTAAAAAATATACTAAAAACGAGCTGTCAACATAATAAAGTTACATAAAAAACTAAATTATAAAAGAAACAACTCAGTAAACACACATAAAATGATTAAAAAAATCAATAAATATGATGAACCTTTTTTATTAGTTTATTCTCTTAAATTTGAGATTAAAAAAAGCTGTACTTTTACGGCAAACTATAACCTATAGCTGCATTAGTGTAATATACTTGTTTAAAGCTGCCAATGTTACGATAAAATTTGTTTATTTATAGTATGTGTCTGTGAATAGATAATAAATTATAGTATGAGATATTTTATGTTAATACAGCATGAATAAATTAATAAAGAAAAAAAATGAAGCAAAGTTTATGATGTGTCACATCTGTAGCATAGCTTCAAATGCATCAGAAAATATTAACGAAGTAAGAATTGGAACAAAGCATTCATATATAAAAAGGCTCAAAGAATTGAATAGAATATTCATATTTACGAAAAGGCCCAGGGAATTGGAACAGAGTATTTATACTGTGAAAAGGGCCAAGGAATTCAAACAGAGTGTTTATATTGTGAAAAGGACCAAGGCATTGGAACAGAGTATTTATATTGTGAAAAGATCCAAGGAATTGGAACAGAGTATTTTTATTTGTGAAAAGGCCCAAGGAATTGGAACAGACAATTTATACTGTGAAAAGGCCTAAAGAATTGGAAAAGAGTATTCATATTTATGAAAAGGCTCAAGGAATTGAAATAAAGTATTTACATTGTGAAAAGGTCCAAGGAATTGGAACAGGCTATTTATATTGTGAAAAGGTCCAAGGAATTGGAACAGGCTATTTATATTGTGAAAAGGTCCAAGGAATTGGAACAGAATATTCATATTTGTGAAAAGGCTCAAGGAATTGAAATAAAGTATTTACACTGTGAAAAGGTCAAAGGAATTGGAACAGGGTATTTATATTGTGAAAAGGCCCAAAGAATTGGAACAGAGTATTCATATTTATGAAAAGGCTCAAGGAATTGGCATAGAGTACTCATATTTATGAAAAGGCCCAGGGAATTGGAACAGAGTATTTATACTGTGAAAAGGGCCAAGGAATTCAAACAGAGTGTTTATATTGTGAAAAGGTCCAAGGCATTGGAACAGAGTATTTATATTGTGAAAAGATCCAAGGAATTGGAACAGAGTATTTTTATTTGTGAAAAGGCCCAAGGAATTGGAACAGACAATTTATACTGTGAAAAGGCCTAAAGAATTGGAACAGAGTATTCATATTTATGAAAAGGCTCAAGGAATTGAAATAAAGTATTTACATTGTGAAAAGGTCCAAGGAATTGGAACAGGGTATTTATACTGTGAAAAGGTCCAAGGAATTGGAAAGAGTATTTATATTGTGAAAAGGTCCAAGGAATCGGAACAGAATATTTATATTGTGAAAAGGTCCAATGAATCGGAACAGAATATTCATATTTGTGAAAAGGTTCAAGGAATTGAAATAGAGTATTCACATTTACAAAAAGGCCCAAGGGCTACCTGTAATTCTTAATCAGTTTTATTATGTGGCTCTAATGGTAAAAAGAAGTTTAGATATGTTATTTACCGATCATTCTATGAACTTATTTACAAACTAACAATTACACAGTGAATTCAATGAATTTCGGATAGATTTATCAGAGGGCCTGATCTACGCCATAAATAAGACGTAATGGTTTCTTTTGATAATTTCATGAATTCAACTGTAATAGTTTTACAATGAAGTTATGGAAGTGCCTGGAGAAAGAGTTGAAAGATGATGAGGTCTAAACAGATTAGAAAATCAGAGATATAGTGCAATAACTTCAAGATTAAAAGGAAAGAAGAATGAACAGAACACGGAAAATGTATTCAGAAACACTTTGAATCATTGAACATTGTTATGAATATTTAAAATATTCAAGTTACTAAAATTAATGTAGCTGCCAGATAAGTTTAACCACTAAGATATTTTGAACCCTGACATGTCCAAAAATGTAGGATATCTTTCAAAATATATTTTATATTTCAAATGAGCGGACTTTGTCATGAAGGTCAACATAGTTGGTAAAATAACCAAATGTATGTATAAGGACTAAAGTTGATAGTACAACATTGGTTTATCCAGGGCCGTGCGTAAATTTTCTCAGTATGATGCAAGTCTTCAAATCGTTGCATGTTAAATATTTTTATTTAAATTAAATCTCAGCTTTTAGCTGCATGGTATATTACAGACAGAAATAATGGCAGATCAATAGTCTTTGAGGCGTGCTCATCAACGATGGAGCAGCACCAGAAACTGAAATTAAAGGGTACCAAAAGTGCATAGGCAGAGGTGTGTGATAAATCATAAATCGTATACATCAATATCGCAATAACATAGACCAATAAAGAAAAGTGTTGCATAAAGATTTCTAAATTGAATGGTTCAAATTTGTATTTTGATTTCACTGCTTATGCTGCCCCCATGCGGTGCCATATTTTTGTACCAAAGCATGGCACGGCCCTGGGTTTATCCATCAAACACGAAGAGACCTAAAACAGAACCTATCATTTCCTTCGTGATTTAAACCTACTAATACCTCAAACACAATTGACAGAAAACTTAATTTATGTCCACCACAGCATTTAAAACTAATAAAAAAGTACATACTTAACTAAAAACAATAAAACAAGCCTATAAAAATAAGTTAACTAAATAAAAGCAAAACCAATTATTTTATCTTGAACCTATTAGTAACATATTAAACATTATTAAATACAAAAATAAATTTTAATTTTATTAGTAGGTAACCATTAAATAAAAATAAAAATAACTACCCATAATAATATTTATATCAATTATTTAAATTATCTAATTAAATACACAAAAAAATTGAGCTTATATAACCCTAGAAGTGGCATTCATTTATAAATTTATTCATTTTCAATTAAAACAAAATTATTACATCGCTATAACTGTCCTTACCAGTCATAAATGTGTAATTACTCCTATTCTCAGATGAACGGAAAATGTGGTCAATTTTCAGGACCAGATTAATAATAATTTTCAATATGGTCACAATGAATATAAAGCAAAGTAAAAGAATTGTTTAGAGACTGACCCCCCTGCCTTTGTTTGACAATTTTTATCATTTTTAGGTAGGTCAAAAATTTTTAAAGTTGATTGCTTTAAAAGTAAACTTTAATTTAATTTTTGGCTCGTAGGTGCTGACATCTTCTGTCTCACCTTACAAATTTGAATGATTTGTGGTTTTAAATGAATACTTATTGTTGAAATCTGAAATATAATTCAAGAATGAAAATATATTTAAATAGATAATAGATAAAAAAATTGTGTTTATTTAAAATTATGTTACCATGTGGATATATTAAATGATTTTAAAGAACCAACATGTTGATTTCTAGGAGGAGGTGAATGGAGGCTATTTTGTTGTACCTTATTCTTCTTCCACTTACATAATAAATAAATTACAGGTATAACAGTAATAAAGTCAAAACTATGTATGATATAACATAAGTGTTACGGAATATAACCTTCAAAACCGGAATCTATTGTTACCAATGTACACACTTTTCAATAGCCGACTAGTGGGTGATTCAGATTGTCAAAGAGATAGATGGCATCAGAGAGAGAGAGAGACTAATGTAATTGGTGGAAATTAGCTACCACAGCCAGCTAGGTAGTGGAGCTCACTGGAACTCTGGTAATGGACCGATTCTTTAATCTCAATCATTATAAGTTAGAGGAGTGGTATAGTATGAAAAAATTGTTTACCTAACTGGGAATCAAGCCCAGGACCCTGGCATAGAAGTTGTGCTGATCACTACAGTAATCAACAATTGCACAAAAAAAAAAAAATTTGGTGTGAAACACTCACACGACTTTCTCTTGCCAATGTAAATAATTTACAATATAACCTAACATTAATAATAAACATAAAAACTAACGTCAATAAACATAACCTAATTTTAATCATGAAAGAATGATGCAAAATGAAAACCAACCTTAGTTTAGCTTAATACTAAGAAAAATCACTCTTTGGCACTAAACTAGGCTCTGTAAAGAAAAATGCTTAAATAAAAGTTGTAGGTCTTTTAATTTCCTATATATTTGATTATATACACTTTTGTCGTTAAAAGGCTAAGGCTGAAATCTTAATCCATTTTTTTACAAATTTTCATACAAAAAAAAAACAGAAAATCACTAAATAAGCATTATACAAAGAAATGTTTAAAATAAAAGTTGTCGGTTTTTAAATTTTCTACAACTTTTAATACATACACTTTTGCCCTAAAATGCATATTAAGGCTGCAATCTTAAAAAAATCATTTTTTTACAAGAACACAGCCTCCTAAACAATTTCAGCAAACATGGTACCTACTCTATAATGTAGAGCATAAAAAATGTAGTAAATGACGTAATTTAAAAAAAATTGTAGGACCCATTTTTGAGAAAATTGCAAAAAAGTGAAAAATTACACGAATAAACTACTACTTCTGGTTGGCTGATTTTGATGAAAATGTTTGTACCGGGTCCTCTAGTGGTACCTAACTTAAATTTTAAGTTTCAATTTTGTACGATGTTCCGTTCTTGAAACATTTTGTTCACATAAACTCACGCACGCACACACACACACACAGACCAATCACTAAAACTTGTTTTTTGGGATTCTGGGGGTCTGAAAACAAGTATATCCGGTGTAAACTCGATTTTTAAAAATCAATATGAAAACAATACTTTCCTTCTTATATAGGGCTATTCATATAGGCAAGAGAAAGTAATTATAGTGGAGAACCAGTAGAAACCTCAAATTGCAATGACCCACAGGGTCGGTCTAGAGGTAAAGTCGTCACCACGAGTCAGCTGTTTAACAGCTGATTTTTAGAGACAAAAGTTCCTGGTTCAGAACCAAATAAAAGTAGTTACTTTTATACTTATATTTATATTGATGGGGTTCAATTAACCATACTCTCTCAGAAATGGTCGGCCTGGGCCTGTACAAGATTACACTTCATATTCATCTCACTAAGTCATGGGGTCATGGGGTTGCTTATTTGTTCTGAACTGAACAGATTGCAACAAACACACATTAGGAATAAAAAAAAATTGTAATAACAAACAAATTATCATAGATTTTGGATAACCAAGATCAGTTCAGTCCACAACGCAGATAATAGTGGCTGAACCATCCTGTAATTACTAACATTAAATACATTTTTTAAATGTATTTTTTAATGTATTTAATTATACATTACATTTTTTACAGCCGATTGTTTTGCATATAAAGGGTAATGTAGATGATAAGGGTGAAAGAAAAAAAAAGGTGATTTTAGTTTAGTCAAATTAATGAGGAAAATTGCACGTTGTGAATAAGTCACTGGCAGAGAAATAAATGAGTGGATGGAAGAAGATGAAAATGATGAATTGACATATAAAGCAATTTTGAACGATATCAAGTAGAATTAACCAGATGAAGAACCAGAGGAAAATGTGTTAAATTGTCGTAAAATAGTCTAAAGGTGATAAAGTCTATATCGTGATATTTTGAAAAGCAAGGGAGCTAGTGAAATATTATTTCTCTGTCTGCTTTGAAACCAAGTAATGGCAAACCATAATGAAAGTGAAATACAAAAATAAAAGTAACCAATTTCTTTTCTCATGGAAAATCGACTTCCCAGTTGGGTTTTCATTTTCAGTTTTTTTAATATTAATGTTTATAAGATATTTTATTTTTGGTTGTGATTAGGCTATTACATACTTTTTTTAAAATAATCATTGTAGAAGTAAATATAGTAAGTAACTGTTTAAATATTTTGTAAACTCTTTACTCAATATGTACTGTATTCGGAGCTTTTATGAAAATAGTTTCAAAAATTACAGAAGTTCTTTTCATAGTTAATATTGTAAATATATTTTAGCAAATCTTTATTTGATAAAATGAATATGATTACACTAGTTTGTAGCTCATTTTTACTTTCTCTTGCCTATATGAATATATAGGAAGGAAAGTATTGTTTTCATGTCGATTTTTCGAAATCGAGTTTTCACCGGATCTATACGTTTTCAGACCCCCTGAACCCAAAAAACATGTTTTTAGCGATTGGTCTGTGTGTGTGTGTGTGTGTGTGTGAACAGAATATCTCAAGAACGGAACATCGTACGAACTTGAAACTTGAAACTTAAGTTAAGTACCACTACCGGACTCGACACGAACATTTTCATCAAAATCGGTCAACCGGAAGTGGTAGTTTATTCGTGTAATTTTTCACTTTTTTGCGATTTTCTCAAAAACTGGTCCTACGATTTTTTTTTAAATCGCCTGGTTTACTCAATTTTTTATTCTCTACAAGATAGGGTAGGCGTCATGTTTGCTGAAATTCTGGGTGAGGCTGTTTTCACGTAAAAACGTTGTTTTTTTAAGATTACAGCTTTAATATGCATTTTAGCGCAAAACTTTATATAATAAAAGTTGTAGAGAATTGAAAATTCTACAACTTTTATTTCAAACAATTTTTTGTATAACGCTTAGTTTAGCGGTAATTTGCGATTTTCTGTTTTTTTTTCTCACGAAAATGTGTGAAAAATTGATTTTTTTAAGATTTCGGCCTTAGTATGCATTTTACAACAAAAGTGTATATAATTTAATTTATAGAAAATTAAAAGATCTACAACTTTTATTTAAAGCATTTTTCTCTACAGAGCCTAGTTTAGAGAGAAAGAGTGATTTTCCGTATTTCTAAGCCAAACTGAGGTTGATTTTCATTTTGCATCATACACTCATGATTAAAATAAGGTTATGTTTTTGAGGTTAGTTTTTTGTTTACTTCTAATGTTTTATTATTAATGTTAGGTTTATTGTTAATTATTTGCATTGGCAAGAGAAAGTTGTGTGAGTGTTTCACACCAGATCTTTTATAGCTAGATATCCATCCACGGCTGACATTTTCTTGGTAACCCGACCTGGTTCGAGTTTAGAAAAGGTAGGATTTGTTGAACAATTTTTAAACAACTAATAAAAATAATAGTAAAATTTCTAATACCACTAATAGAGTTATAATAGAGAAAACAACATTGTTTTCATGCAAAAAAGAAAAATTCTAAAAATATGAATTATGATATACTATAAATACACTTGACAAGAATGTATATATACGACAAAAAAATTATTAAATCAATTGTTTATCAAATATTTCATAAATCTTCATAACCATTCAAATTTTACACTCGAGCACAATCACCATAATAAAATATGTATTTATATATATATGTATATATATTTATATATAATTTTTAATACGTATAAATGTTCATTCTATGTTTCCTCTTTAACGAAAACGGTAGTAGTGGAACGTAGCAAAAATTAATAAAATAAAAATAGTTTATAATACACATTTAATTTTTTACAGTTCTTCTCCACTAATCCTTTCATACTAAAAAATTTCCCTCATATTTTTTTTTTTAAAGAACAAGAGTTCACTTAATATCACAGCCTTACTTCAGTCAGGACGTGGGAGAAAGAGGGAAAGCATTACTTGCACCAAATGTGAGAATTTTTATTCCACATACATAATAGTAAGAATAATAATAGTAATAATAATAATAATAATATAATGAACACAAATGCTGTGAGTAAAATAATTCATTGTAAACACAATTCACACAAGTAATTCAACACAGTGCTAAAATATTTATACCATAGCAATAACCCTTTAATTACCAAAATTTTTATCAAATAACAATCATTAAATTTTCTAAATCAAATATCCAAAAGTATACATATTAATCCATAAACAAAAATGTACATGTATGTGTGCATATTAAAAAATCTATGTGTATACACATAAAAACAATTTGCAAGTAAATTATAAGTAAAGAATATGAAAATCAGAAGTAATGAATTATTAGTCTTATTATGAAAACAACAGATTGTTTTGTAAACATTCCAAAAGGAGTCAAATTCATGAAATATAGCTAACGATCAATTATAGAAAACCTGCAGCCGCATTAATGATAACAAAAAAACTTAAACCATCACATTTTAAATACATCAAGTTATACACAATTATACATTACCTCAGCATCTTTACTACAGATTAAATTAATTACTATTAAACCAAATTAATAGTTCTGCAGAATTGATTTTTTGATAAAATTTATTTATAATGCCGAAAAAATACTCTTGACAACTTCTGTTTTATTTTACAATCAATAAACAACATCCTAACTGAAAAATGTTTTTAAAATTACATTAGCTTAGGTTAGGTTTTAACTGCTCCAGAATTTAATTTAAATGTTTTAAAATATTTAAAAAATCACAAATTTAAATGTTTAAAAAAAAATGAAAACGACAATGGAATTCCATTTTATAAAACTTTTAAAATTCTGAAAGAAGGATTAAAAGAAAACAGGATTAATTAATTTAAAATAATTTCAGAATTTTTTTTAAGTTAAGTAAATCTTTAACACCATGGTTCATCCTGTGGTTCTATACATCGACTCTTTTCCAAGAGGGTGTTTTTTTATTCTTTTGGCTGTATTAAATATTCAGGTAATTATGGTATCCAGGATCTCAGCATAGCAATTGGCAGATAATCAATAAAACTATTGAGCTAGCCAGGTATATTTTTTATGTCCATTACGTGCTAGAAACAGTTCTGTGACATGTTGGAACTACAAATGACTTCAACTCCAGTTGATGTTGGGAATCAGAAAATATGGTGAGATTTTCCAGCTGACAGGGTTTTTAGGATAACAGTACATTTTGTACCATAAGTATAAATACAGTTTCAGTTTTAAAATTGTTAAAAATTATATAAGTAAAATGTAATTATATTTGTTTTAATATGTAATACACTGTAAAATTTTACTTCATTTAATGTATTGATAAAGGAAAAGAATTGAGAAAAATCAGAAAGGATATTGAGAAAATCGGAATAAACCGAGAAAACTTAATGAACCGAACCAAATTCAGAGAACTTCTTATGAAATTTAAGGATTTCCATGAAGAGCAAAAACAGAACACTGGGTGGACAGAACAAAGGAGAAAAGCCTACAATGAACGAATGCTAAGAATGTGAGCACCTAAAAACTTTCAGAACGATCTTAAGTCACCTTACGTGGTTTAAAATTGGCCCTATACGGAAAAAACCCAAATAACACGCGTGACGATTTTCAGAATTAAAGCAATTTGGGAAGGTATAACTGGATGTATATCTTTCGAGTAGTTACCCTATTTTTACCTGTTTTGTGCAAACTGTCGAATTAATAACTTAACCAATCACTATCTTACTTAATATTAAACGTAACTACCTATTTCTCCGGAATCACTAAAGAAAGAGACTAAAATATTTTCTTAATTATTTTTTTAATATTTATGGTCTAAAAAATTGACTCTATTTGGTAAAAAATTAATATTAAGGGTATCTAAGTTATTTATAAATTCTGTAGTACTGAATAATTTTATATTTAATCTTACAATATGTGTTTAAGTTCGGGATCCAAATTGATTCACATCACAAATATAATAAATTCTTAGTTCTATAGAATTGTAAATGAGTTACAGTTGTAATTAATTGCCTTTTTGGTTATCTATGACTTGGTTGTATCAATCCCGTTTATGGGAGAAGCCATCATATACGAGGTGCGGCTAGAAAAAAACCGAACTAGCACAGGTGAAACAATAAAACGAATGCAATAAGGCTGAAAGTCGCCTGGCCTGTCACGTGACTCTTGCTCCGCCTACTGCTCGAGTTTCATCTGCCTCCTGCACTCAGTCTGCCCGTGGCGTCTGTTCTAAGTAGTTGACGTTTTGTCTGTGCGTCGGAAAAATGTTGAGTGTACAGAAAGAACAGCGTGTTAACATCAAATTTCTTTTCAAACTTGGAAAATCTGCAAGTGAAACGTTTGTAATGTTGCAACAAGTTTACGGTGATGATTGTTTATCGCGAACACAAGTGTTTGAGTGGTTTAAACGATTTAAAGATGGCCGCGAAGACACAAGTGATGACGCTCGCACTGGCAGACCATTGTCAGCAAAAACTGATGCAAACATTGAAAAAATCGGTAAACTTGTTCGAGAAGATCGCCGTTTAACAATCAGAGCAATGTCTGAGTTGACAGGAATTGACAAGGAAAGTGTTCGGCAGATTCTTCATGAAAGTTTCAACATGAACAAAGTGTGTGCAAAAATGGTTCCAAAGTGTCTCACAATTGAACAGAAGGAACGCCGAAGAATGATTTGTTCTGACATCCTAGAAAACATTGAAACAGATCCCACCTTTTTACAAAATGTTATTACTTGTGATGAATCATGGTTTTTACTTACGATCCCGAAACCAAACGCCAATCGATGCATTGGAAATCTCCTGATTCTCCACGACAAAAAAAAAGCACGAATGTCAAAATCGAAATTCAAGGCAATGATGACTGTTTTTTTTTTATGTCAAAGGGATTGTACACATTGATTGGGTACCAGAGGGACAAACAGTGAATCAGCATTACTACATTAGCGTCCTGACTACCCTACGTGAGCGAGTACGGAGAAAACGGAACGATTTGTGGAAAAAAAAGACATGGATCCTGCACCAAGACAATGCCCCAGCTCACAATGCGTTGTCAGTGAAGACGTTTTTAGCCAATCACAACATTCCCATCTTAGACCATCCACCCTACTCACCTGATTTGGCCCCCTGTGATTTTTTTCTTTTCCCTAAAGTCAAGTCAGCTTTGAAAGGAACTAGATTTGAGAGTGTTGAAGCAGTAAAAGAAAAAGCGACGGAAGTAATGTATGGACTTCCCGAAAATGATCTGCAGCATTGCTATGAACAGTGGAAAATTCGTATGGAGCGGTGTATAGACCGAGGAGGAGAGTACATTGAAGGAGATAACATCAAATTGTAAATAATGGAAAATAAAATTTTTTTATAGCATCAGTTCGGTTTTTTTCTAGCCACACCTCGTATCTAAATTTGTATTACCTACATTTAAAAACCTCATCTGAATTTATAATGGATTTATTATAAAAATTTTTGAAAAGTAATTAAAGACTGATAGATGATCAATGAATAAAAAGAATGTAACGCAGAAACAATATTGCAGCTTTAATTCACTTTGAGAAATCTGTTGTCAATAATTTTCAAGTGATTTGTAAAATACAAAATTCGACAACTTGATAATATTGAGGTATGCTTATGATATAACAATACATTGAGTACGTTAAACAAAAAAAAAAAAAAAAAAAAAAAACATTGAGTAGAAATAAATAAAATATCAGTCTAGGGTAAATAAACATAAAATCACCTGAGAACATGGGATAATAATAGAGTTGAGCAAATACCTCAAAAAGAAATTAAATGTAATTCTTTACAAACAGGGTTAATAAATGATGAACATTTTCACATGTATTAATTAAAAAAATTTACAATATTTTGATACCATGATACATTTAATTAAAAAAATATCAGTACTAGGCGAAAAAAGTTTTTGGTTATTTGAATTTTTGGATAGTGAATCAATTTTTTTTAAACATACCAAATCATTTTTATAAAACTGGACAAGTAATTTTTCTGTTATAGGCCTACTTATAAATTTTCTTTTTACAAAATCATATTTTTAAGAAGTTCTGGCTTATTAAATGGTAACAAAGTATTATTTTAAGTGATATACATCACACTTTTGGTAATGATATTAAAAATGCTGGACTAGTGTATAAAATAATTAGGAATAATTAGCTGAACTTTTTTATTCATTTTATATGTATAGTACAAACAGAACCTGGAATTCCTGATACGACTACTTTCATCCCTTTCCAAATAATGGATGTTCAGGAAGAAAATAAAATTCTGTGCAGTATAAAAAGTGTAACATGTAACTGAATTTTGAGAGGTTTTTATTCTTATCTTCTTCTTAACATGCCTGTCCGGTTCGAACGTTGGCTACCATCATAGCTATCTTGGTCCTGTCCTCTGCAATGCGGAAAAGTTGGGCTGAGCTTTGTCCATACCAGTCTCTCAGGTTAGCAAGCCAGGATATTCTTCTTCGGCCTGGCCGCCTTCCACCATCCAATCTACCCTGCAGGATGCGTTCTGCAGGATTTATTCTTATATTGTATTGTTAAATACTTAATTATTTACTGACCTGTTACATCTGCTACATCACTTGCATTTTTATCTTTTTTATGTAATCCTACTTTCTACTGAGATATTTTGGTGAATCCACCATCACCAGTACACAAAATTGAAATTAAACTTAGTTTAAAAATTGTATTAAAATTTACAGATGTTGTTCCTTCCTTGAATGTACAATATATTCTGTAAATTTTAATAAATTTTTAAAAGAAGTTAAGCTTCAATTTTGTGTACTCTGGTGATGGTGGGTCTGTGGAAAGTCGGATATAAAAAAAGGCAAAAAACAAGTGATATCAAGTGAATCAAGAGATATAGCAGCTGTAGCAGGTCAGTGAAAAAAAAATTACAAGAGGATCGATTATAGGCTGCAGGATGAATTATAAAGATATATTGTTCTTACAAGTAAAGTATTTAAATTTTTGTTCTATTAAATCACTACAGTATAATTTGTAGTCATAAAATAATGTGAAGTGTATATATTTTTTACAATATTTTGAAGTATTAAGGAATCAACCTTGATTTAAAGATTAATTTGATAAAATTTTCAAATATAAGCAAAAATGATACTTAATTCACTCTTTAAGAGTTCATTCTTTAAAAAAAACTAAAATCATAAAATTCAGTATCCAAATTACTCCAGTAAGCATACACCTATGAACTCAGTAAAACAAATTATTTTTTACAGAAGCTTTGAAAGAATTTTTGACAGCATTTTGTGGTAAATGTACTTCTGATGTTTAAGAGTGTCTATTCCTGGAGTTCACTCAATCGTGTGAACATCTATGCTGCAAAAAATATTACTGATTACAGAAGTTCAATTATTCATTTTAAAGTACTGATTACATTGATTTCAGATTTATCAAAGTTTTAATTTCTGACTTTTAGAACACAGATGCTCCGTTTTATGTGTAAATTACACTACAATCACGTACTATTCAAATTTAGTTATTTTTATGAAAATTGGAGCAGCCAGTTAACTGAAACAAATTATATAAGACTTGGAGAAAATTTAAAAATTACTTGAGGAGGGCACTGGTAAACCACCTCACTCCTCGTTTTATTTAGTAAAGCCTCTAGAGGTTCAAACCAGCCTTTCGGCTTATCATTTAAAGAACCTAAACAATATAAAAATTACATGAATAATACTATAAAAATTATCTATTTGCATAATATCCATTCATTAGGGTAAGAAAATGATATGATTTCTTTGATGTACTTATAATTTATGATTTCCCTAAATTTTTCCCATTTCTTAAAAAAATTCCTGATTTTTCAAAACGTGGACCAAATTCAACTTCTGATCTTTAATAACAATTACTTGATCAAAACAATTCTTAATTTCTCATAATAAATAAAAAAATTTCATTGTCTTGCAAACAATGGATATAATTCTGAAGTTCATAAAAAATTCTCCGATTTCATAAAAATGCTCAAAATTTTACCACATTAACATTTGATCAATTATTAAAAAAGTAATTAAAGAGTTATAAAAATAATATCTAATACTAAAAAATTATACTCCATTTGTAAATTACGCAATTAAAAGAAACTTACAACTAACAATTATTTCAGCCGAATATAATAGTATATTAAATAATATAATGACTAAAATATATAATTTTATACAATAATGGAATTTGTTGAATATTTTTCTACTAATAAAAAATATATTTATAGAAATTAATCCATATTTCTTTTGTTTAATTTTAATTTTAACAATCATCTCAAATCTATACGACAATAAATTCTAACTGTAAAATTTAAATTTGATATCAAATTTATAATTGAATAATAATCATAATATAATAATAATTATTATTATATACATTTTTAAATAACATAGACGAAACAAAATAATTTTTTAATAATACAATGATGCGACAAAAAGTAAGAGCAATAGCGCAATATGTTTTCTCATTTTAAAAAATAATGACATTAAACACTGAATATTTCATTATGATTGATACAAAAATAATTATTTAAATTATAAATATAATAATAATTTTTTAAATTTTACTTATATTTTACAAGTATTTAGCTCAGAATAAAAAAATATTTAAATAATCCATAAAAATTATGTGTAAGCATTTTAATAATACCAGACTATTTAAAAAAAATTAAAATGTAGTTTAATTAGAATGTTTTACTTCAAAAATGAACTCACTGATTGTTTACTACAGGAAGTATTCAGGTTAATGAGTTCATACATGATTTTAACCTTCATGGAGTGAAGAATGGATCGGCTGCACATGTTGTTATCATTTGCGCTCCAGTACGTTTTCAAATAGGATCTCTAATTGTGTTACAGTTTTTAGTTGTTTACATTTTTGTACTCCATAGACGAGTGATAAGTTTAATATGGTTTTAATAAGTGATAATGTCTAATCATTAATGGTAATAAAGTAGTGTTTTAACCCTATCACTGTAACCGTTAATTTTTGTTATGTAACCATGGTGCCGGTTTATTTTTTCCATTTTCTCATTGTTTTACTTTAATTATATGTACCGAGTGAAAGATTTTTAAGAAAACAGTAATTTACTAAAAAAAATTCATGAGCCGTAACATACATGGCAGCGACACAAACAACAGACCTCTATTACCATGTGCCAACTTCGTAGTATAAGTGACCTAATATTTTTATTGAACCTAGAAGTATTATGAGACATGTTCAGAAAATAAGGTCACAACAAATATTAAAAATAGAAATATGTGAATTTATTTATGAAACTACAAGAAATGTTACATAGGTATATAAATATTTTTCAATGTAGCCACCATTCAGTTCCTTACATTTAGTGAGCTGTAGGATCAATTTTTCTACGCCCTTGTTGAACTCGTCTCCCACCAACTCCCATGACCATTAGTAGACCGCGTCTTTTACCTCTAAGTGTCTCACAATATCGATCAGCATTATTTGATTCTCCTCTTGGCATAAAATCGATGAGTAATATTCCTTTGCGTCCCAAAACACTGGCGCCAAACTCTTCTGTCACTATCGAAGGTCACCTGCTCCTTTCTTTGTCGTGAACATTTGTTCGGCTTTCTGTAAAATTTCTACACCACTTCGCCACTTTTTCATGTGACATGACGTTACCATAAGCAGCAAAAACTTCATGATGAATATCCGAATGTTTCTATTTTTTACAATTAAGAGATAGCGGATGAGGCTTCTCACTTTTCACTTGGCGGAATTAGGAAAGAGCAGATTCATTTATAAACATGACTGTGACGCTGCCAGACAAGCTACTAACCTATTTCATCACTCATTCTGTTCCTCGTGATCCTGCCTAGCATGCAGGAGTGCCAACTTTGTAAAAACTAATCTCCCTAGCGCTCCAAGTGTCTTGTGACCTTACTTTCCGAACATACCTTGTACATTAATAAATTAATGTCATTTTTGTAACTTCAAGGCGATATTCAGATGCACCAGTAAAGAAAGAGAAGAAGAAACTCTCTTTAAAATGTTATTTAAGACTTTTTTTTAAGATCACGAACTGAAATATCTTTATTATGATAATTAAATTTTATATATTTTAAGTTGAATAGTATGCTTTTCTGACCAAACAAAAAAACCTTTTTCATTGTTTTTCTTCATTCCTAAAGATGTGTTATCAGAAGAATTTCTTTTGTTTGCCATGGAGTGAACACCCTAAATTTATGACTTATCGCTTATAAAAATATACAATTACTTTCCTTAATAAACTGATGTTCCCTGAAAAAATAATTAAAATACTATTACCAAATCATATTACTTTTCTACATTTGATTTTCTTAACCTAAAAACAATACTTATTTCTAATCACCGGTCAATTATAATTAAGATTCACAGTTTCACCGGTATTTTAATGTTTAACATGATGTTTGAAACTGAAATGTCTATTTCATTAACTTTCTGAATGTCTCTTGTTGTTTAATGATAGCTAAAATTCCTATAGATACTTCATCGATGCAAAAAATTATTTTTTCGATTTATTCAAAGAGTTTAAAATATGTATCTAAAAATTTAATACAGTTATGTCCCGATTATACATCATTCTGTCTTATCCATCACGGCACAACTATTTTGCTAAATCATGAATGATTACAAAAACATTTATGAAATGGAAATTTGTCTTAATAAAACTAATAACTATTAGAAAAAGAAGAATAAAATTCTACAGACACCTACACACAATGGAAAACAGCCAGTTGACAACACAAATTTTTAATAGACTACGGTGTCGGATAAATGGTTTAAAGAAGTCAAAAAGGATATGAGAAAACCGGAATAAACTGAGAAAACTTAATGAACCGAACCAAATTCAGACAACTAATTATGGACTTTAAGGGCTTGCATGAAGAGCAAAAACAGAATACAGGTTGAACAGAATCAAGGAGAAAAGCTTACCATGAACGAATGCTGACAATGTGGGCCACAAAATGGGCTTTCAGAAATAAGAGAGAAAACACCTACGCATTCTTTTTTGTTTTACGTTTGAATATTTTGTAAATACTGCTACCCACACATAAGCAAAGGCTTATTTAGGTATCATTACTCATGTTAGAAAGAAAGAAAGAAAGAACGAAAAAGAAAACAAACAAACTTTTAAAATTCAAGTTCTCAAAATCCTGCATATTACCTCCCTCATAAATTTTCCAAAGGTACCACAAATGACAACTTAATGATCACAGAAAATGTAGGAAATGGCCCAGTTATTGATGCCGGCGTATAAGATTGCACTTGTACATGCAACCCGCAGAATTTGTGTACTACTGTACCTAAAAATAACAATTAAAGGAAACAGCTGATATACATTTACATAATATGCCATAGTTGTTATGACAAAGTGATGACGTGTAAAAAATCAGCTGTCAGCATTTCTATACTAATACAATGTTATTAGAAAGGCATGACTATTGCATTGCGTACCTCACCTGGCCATCACTAAGTCTTTCTAGCAGAAATGCAATCTTGTACGCCGGCAATAATACAAATTTAATTAGTTTACTTTATAACTTCAAAAAGAACTGCAGACATTTGAGAACTTATTTTAAATGGACTAGTTCAATTAAGCACAACTAAATTCTACGGCAAGAGTCACAAATTTGATTCCTGGTCAGGCCTGGCACTTTCATATTTATATCATCTCATATCATTACCTATAAGCCAAGGGTTATGTAGGCATCAGTAATCAATACAGAAACAAAAAAATAAACAATATTTTAAAATTCAGGTCCTCAAAATCCAGCTCCTTTATGACAGATAATCAGGAAGTAACTGTAACCAACAAATGTCAAAATATACAAGATCGAAGCTAACATAATTACAAAAAATATAAATTCTACATTCTGAACAGAAATAATTATTTAATATTATTTAAAACAAACTATTAAAAGATGTACACTATTTAAAGTAAAAATTGTGTCAATACATATTTGTGAATAAAAAAAAGACTGTTTCATATGATTGGTGAGTCAACAATACTATTTTTGACTAAAAATTACTTTGTGATCAATGAGGTTATTAAATTCTGTTTTCAAATTCTTATTATACGAGGAGCGTTCGAAAAATTCCCGGAATTGCCTTGCTGTTGCCAAACAAGCGATAAGGTAACTGAACTAGCAATATGATTGCATGCACACTCTTGTTTGAACATGTTTGGACAGTGCATAATGGTGTTAGCGCTCCATGTGATGTGAATGTGAGTGGTTGTCAGTCAACACAATGACGCAGTTAGAATAGTGAGCGAACATCAAGTTCATGTGCAAATTGGGAAAGTTGGCTCCAAAGATGCTGTTGGCTCTACAGCAAGTTTACGGTAACAATGCACGAAAAAAATCTGCTGTTTATGACTGGTTTACATGTTTTAAGAAAGGGCAAGACATGTTAGAGGATGATGAGCGCAGCGGGAGATGATCAACATTCCGAAATGATTGCAAAAGTGAAACAACTGATTCCAGATGATCGAAGAATGACAATTATGGAGTTAGTGAATGAAGCTGGTATCTCACAGGGATCAATTTATCCCATTTTACGCCGCCATTTTAAATTCTGGTATTATTAAGAATGCTTAATCATTTTTCTTGCGCACTATTTTCTCTTACACTAAAGGTATTTTTTATATAAGTATTAATTACAGTAATGCACACACATGCATCGTCATCACCGAAGAATAATTACAATAACCGCAGTAACTAGTAAACTAAAAATCGACGGGAATAATAAATTGCTGTCATCTTTAGAAGCACTACTTTCAGTACATTTACCTGAAAACAAAAAAAAATTAAATGCATTTTTAAAAAACTTTAATAAATTATATTATGTAGCAACATAATAAGCTAGCAAGTGACAAAATGGTAATTAATAAGATATAAGATTAACTGAATATTAGAATTATTAATTATTAATTAAAAAGAACAACCAAAATATTAGATCGAAAACTAAAATGAGTACAGAAATTGAAATACGTAAAATAAATTAAAATTATATAAGAAATTATTAAGATTATAGTTAATAAGAAATTATTAAAATTAATTAGAAATGTTAATTAACATTATAAAATGATAATACAGTGGTCATTAAAAGTGAGATAGGAGAAGAGGAGGAGAAAAATAAAGAAAAAGGAGAAGGAAAAGTAGAAGTAAAAGAAGAAGAAGAGGAAAGAAAGGTGAAGAGGAGAAGAAGGAGGTGAAGAAAGAGGAGAAAGAAAGGAAGGAAAATGAAGAGGAGGAGAAAGAGAAAGAGAAATAAAAGAAGAAGGAAAAAAGAAAAGGAGAAAGAAAAGAAGGAGGAGGAGGAGGAGGAGGAGGTGGATAAAAAGAAGGAGAAAGAGGAGGAGGAGGCGGAGGAGAAGTGACAACAAAAAATGAAAAGTTGGAGAAGATTTGGTAAAAAAATAAAATAATACTTGGAAAAGATGAAGAAATATAAATGGGAAAAGACCAGAACAGAAAGAGGCAAAATCATTTAACATGGTCCTTAGTGGTACTTAAATTGATGAGCTGAGCAGATGAGGAAGATATGTAACATTTTTTCAAAAACAATTTTTCTAAATGATGAAGGTGATTAGTGTTTATTTAGTTATATACTTGAGCTCTACAATTTAAGGGAATATTTGTGGTTAAAATGGTTAGAAAATGCTTAACTTTATTATTTGCAATGGTATCACTTGATATCTTTATTCACCAGAATGCATGTATTTTGTGAATAACAGCAATTAACTGTGTTTAATAAATCTTTGTCTTGAATTATAGAAATACGATTCATCAATTATTAGAGGGTAAAGTGTACAATACATCTGTATTGTACACTTTACCCTCTAATAATTACTCTAATAAGTTATTTATTTGTTTAGTGGATGAAAGTGTATATGAATAAGAAAAGTGGTATTAAAAATACCTATACATCTGTATACCAATACATCTGTATTACATCTGTATTGTACACTTTACCCTCTAATAATTACTCTAATAAGTTAGTTATTTGTTTAGTGGATGAAAGTGTATATAAATAAGAAAAGTGGTATTAAAAAGTAATACTGAAAAGTAAGGTTTAAAGAACTTTTAATAATTGCATTATATAAAATTTAATGAGGGGATAATATCTGTACCTAAGAGGTAAAGGAAGTTAACTCAATTTTTGTAATTTTTCAGAAGAACCAAAAACATGAATTTTTTATTTTGTAAAAAATTTCTGAAGGTGTGAGCACTTTTAAAAATATGTACAAAATAAAATAGCTTCTGATACAGAGATTTAAATGACTAAACAAATTTCTTAACTTTTACATCCCCAGACCACCCACAGGACTTCATACTCTTTATGTCTTATTGCGTTTTAATTACATTAGAGTTAACCCCCAATGTAACTTGAGTTAATCAAACAAATACAAAACTTAAACAAATAATATTGTGCTAATTCTATTCTGATAAAGAAACAGCTATTTATTCACAACAATGTTTGAAAAAATTACAGAATTCAAGAAAATTCTGAGGCTTATGAATAATACAATAAAAACAAAATAATTCAAAATGAAATAACTAGTTGTCAATAACGAGTATACATTCAATTAGAGTTAAAAATAGTAGTCATTTTAAAAATCTTCCGCATCATTATACAAAAGTGGAGTTAATGTGGTTTCTGCAACTTTTATAGAGCATTTCTTGCTGATTTTCAAACTTAATATTACCAAATTTGGAGTTAACACCTTTTACTTCTTTGGTACAGATATGTAAGTACCAAAATAAAAAGAGATCAGAGAAA
Organism: Catonia carolina; assembly: GCA_035578175.1. Classification (NCBI taxonomy): domain Eukaryota; kingdom Metazoa; phylum Arthropoda; class Insecta; order Hemiptera; family Achilidae; genus Catonia; species Catonia carolina. Next base: position 57,438,011 of record JAQMRL010000007.1, read on the forward strand.
TTTATAAAAAGATGGAGCTTTTAAAACTTTGATAGTATCTTTCTCAAAACTATATTTTTGTTATACAGCACCTTCATCTGCGTATCTATTTTATTGTACTGTAAATTGTGTAGTATTGTATCTACTAATCTACAGTATTGTAAAACATTGAAATATACAAAATACTTTACTTTTTGAGAAACTTTCTGAATATTCTAAGAGCATGACTAAAAATGAATGAAAACAGTTAACTCTTTCAATCCCAAAATTTTTAACTTTATACAAAAAATTATGTGTACATTGTTTCATAAATTTAAGTGTAATAAAATCACTTTTAGACCTTCAGCCTTTTTGATGGCGTGACAAAAAAGTGGGACAGATACGTCACATTGGGCTTGATGGTATCAAAGTTCCCAAAAATATGAATGAGTAAAATCATGTTCAGGCTTCCTACACAAAATATATTCTCTTACTTATATTTGTAGCAAAAAACTAAATATGATTTTAATATTAAAGTCATTATTTAAGACTTAAAATATTTTACAACGAAAATTCATTGGTAAAATGGATAAAATCACTATTTACTAAAAGTCTAAAAAATATACTTGTACATACGTACAACAAATTCGAAGAAATGCTACTTTATTATAGTTAATGAACACCAATATTTGAAACTAAAATTAATTTTAACAAAAAACTGATGATTGCCTCTGTGGTGCAATGGTCAGCATGCTACATTCCAAAGTGGAGGTCTTAGGTTCGATTCCTGGCTAGGGTACAGAAAATTATTACACTTCACACCCAGCGTTCTTTCATCCAAAGAAGTTACTAACACCTAACATTTTGATAGCTGTTATTGGGTCACTCCAAGGTGACTTCTATGGCACACTGGGTTAGAAAGGGTTAAACATTGTTTGTTTTTGTTGTTTTTTGTTGTGTTTGTTGTTTTTTTTTACTAAACATTTACCATAATATTTGCAGACCCTTAAACTTAAGTATTATAGCAATTCAGACATAATATCATCATTAAAACTTACCAACAGCAGTAAGATTAAAAGACCAAGATGACTGATGGTTAGGCAGAGCACACGATTCTGCGACTCGATGAAGTGTTATCTGGGACTGTTTCTGAGTAAAAACAAAACAGTAATGCTTGCAATCTGTAGACTTACGACTCGCTGGTGAAACAACAACATAACTAGTAGAATTCTCAGTCCAACTACCATGACAGTTATAACCTAAAAGAAAATTTAAAACCATTATCAAACTGACATCAAAGTATTTTTATTATACGAAGGCAGTCCAGAAAGTCTGTCATGTTTTGCGTTGTAGCCGCTAGGGGCGGAGCTATCGCGGCCATTTTGGTGCTGCGGCGTTTCTCCATTCAGTGGCTATCCAGCCGTGCTAGCGAGAGGTCTGTGTCGCTTTTCGTTGTTTTTCAACAACAATTTAAAATGTGTGCCGCAATTCAAAATCCCGCCAGTTGTGAAGTACGGTTGGAAGGAAGATGGTGACTCACTACTCGATCGAATCGTTACAGGAGATGAGACTTGGGTGAAGCATGTCAATTGTGAAACCAAACTGCAGTCTATGGAATGGGGTCACACAAACTCGCCCAAAAAGCCAAGAAAATGCCTTCAAACATTGTCTGCAAGGAAGATTATGGCGACAGTTTTTTGGGACAGGAAAGGAGTTCTTCTTATTGATTTCTTGGAACGTGGCACAACAATAACCTCTGTGAGGTATTGTGAAACACTTGAAAAGTTACGAAGAGTGATCCAAAACAAGCGCAGAGGAAAGTTGACTGGAAAAATTCTCTTTTTGCATGACAACGCCCGACCACACACAGCAAATCAAACACGAGAAGTCCTGGATGCTTTCAAATGGGAGGTTTTCCCACATCCGCCATACAGTCCGGACCTTGAGCCCAGCGATTATCACTTGTTCCCGACAATGAAGACATGGCTTGCGACGCAGCGCTTTGATGACGACACGGAGCTGCAGGAGGGTGTGACTAACTGGTTAAAATCACAGGCGGTAGACTTTTATGACGCAGGCATTTCAAAATTAGTTCACCGCTATGATAAGTATCTTAATTTGTTTGGTGATTATGTAGAAAAATAGCATTTTAGTAGCACTTTCAAATGTATATAATAAAATTTTTTTCATGTACTTAGTTTTTTTTTAATATCAAAACGTGACAGACTTTCTGGACTGCTCTCATATACAGATGCGGCAAAAATATCTGACGGTTAAGAAAAGAACATGGTTAGGAGTGGGATGGTTGGAGAGAGCGGGGAATGCGGAACATCATGCTTTCACTGTGGAAACGTTTTTCAAAAACAATGATTCCGTTGTGCGAACACAAAGAGCATATGTCATCATTTCAATGTCGGTCGTCATAGTTGAATGCCTTCTCGCAACATGATTTTGCTGTGGGTGGAAAACTTCAGAGGAACTGCACAAGCAACAAAATGAAAACAATCAGGAAGACCACAATCTGTGAGAACACCAGAAAATGTCAAAGTATTATTACATCATGACATTGAAACCCTTACCATTCAGTTTGTCGGCATTTCAATGCTACAATACGATGTACGTTTAGTTCAAGTACACAAACAACATGAACAATCTTTTTGATGTCAAACAAGGTTACTAACTTTTTTAATATTAGTGTCAGTTTTTGCTGAAGATGGTTTCCCAGTGCATAAGTCATCGTTGATGTCTTTGAATTGTTTAAACCAATCAAACAATAGTGTGTAAAAAATATAATCATTCCATACACTTGTTGCAACAAACATTACAAAGGTTTCGGCAGCAGATTTTCCACATTTAAAAAGAAATTGGATATTCAAATGTCTTTCTCATATTTAACTGTTTTTTAGAAGCAGCACCAAAACATAAACCAGTTTCAACTGGTGGGTGGACTGAGTAAGGGAGCAAGATGAAACTTAACATGTTCCGTGCAGAGAACGTAATATTACCTCATCTTAGCGAATACGAGTGACAGACAAGGTAATATTACCTCATGCATTCTCTTCGGTAGCTTGCTGTACAACCAGTCATTTATATTGTAAAACTCTATTCCTATCAATCGTATATTTCTTTAACACATAAAAGAAGGTTCGAAATGTTGAATATATCTTTTCATTTGCAGATGTGGGTTATTGAAGGCCAACCCTAAAGCTCCAAAGTTTGTCTTATACCTCGAAGTCTACCATCCCCCTTTTTGTAAAAACCAAAGAAATAAGTGATCTACGAAATTCTGCCACTATTAATATTGGTATAGATATTGAATTTTATTGAATAAAGCATTATTTTATTTTTTTTTTATTTTTTTATTTTACGGCCACAAAGGACCACTTAAGTTCAATCTTTCAACGTCTAGCTCTTTCAGATGTTCCACCAAAACGCCCCCGCGGTTGTCGCTCCCGTACTTCTCCTCTTCTTCGCCAATAATTCTTCAATGTTTCGGATCTTCTCAGTCTCTCAGCGTCCGAAATCACCATGGCTTTCCTGACCCTCATTTGTTCCCTAAATTATTATTATTATTATTATTATTACGAGGCATATCCAGAAAGTAAGTGAAATGAATTATTATAGGTTTCAAAATGTTTTATTTAAACAAAAAAATTACACGGTTACTTTAGTACATATGTAAGCTATTTTTCGACATAGTCGCCATTCCTCTAAATGCAGGTAGTGAAGCAAGGTATTAATTTTTTGATGCCTTCCTCGAAGTAGTTTCCTGCCAACCCCTTCGTCCACTTCTCCACCTCTCCTTCACCTCAACGGTTGAAAACCTTTCCCCCCCATGTGCAGCTTCAGGGAGGTAAAGAGATAGTAATCTGAAGGTGCTAGGTCAGGGGAATGCACGGGATGGTTCAGGACATCCCATTTAAATGAGGCAAGCAGTTCCTTCATGCCGTTGGCCGTGTGTGTTCTGGCATTGTCGTGCAGCACGCAGACTCCTTTTATCAGCATGCCTCTCCTCTTGTCCTGAATTGCCCTTCGCAATTTTTTTAGGGTCTCACAGTATCTTGCAGAGTTGATGGTCTCCCCTTGCGGCATATATTTAATTTAAATTATGCCTTGACAGTCCCAAAACACGGATGCTATGATTTTCTAGGCTGAAATTGTGGTTTTGAACTTTTTGGCGGAGGGTGAAGAGGTGTGATGTCAATGTTGAGATTGTCTTTTGGTTTCAGGCGTGTAGTGTGCAACCCAAGTTTCATCTCCAGTAACGATGGAGCGAATAAATTCATATCCAAGGACTTTGCAGCGCCTCAAAAACTCTTGCCCGGCCTACACTGGATTCAACTTGTGTTGGTCCGTCAGCTGTATTGGGACCCACCTTGAAGACAGTTTCCGATAACCGAGGGTTTCTGTGATGGTTTCGTGAAGCAGAGATCTGGAGATTTGCAGAAACATCGCATAAAGTTCATCCACTGTCAATCTGGGATTGTCACGGAGAGCTTTTTAGACTTTTTCTACAATTTTTGTCAGTCACAATTGAGGTCTTCCGCTCCTCTGATCATCATGCACAGATGTACGACCGTTTTTAAACTCATTTCACCTCATTATAAACCTCAACCGGAGGTTTTCGCTTCCAAACGAGATAACGAATGATGCCGTGTATTTCGCACTTGGCGGGAGATTGGATTGACATTTTTCACGAAACGTGATGTCACGTCGACAGTTCTCAACATACTGACCTCGAATTGATCTCATTGCGAAGAGGAGAAGTCAGGCTATACAGTAGTGTAGCTAACATGTCGAAAATAAAATCCCTCCGGCTGTGAGAGCCTCAGTACACTTACTTTCTGGATATGCCTCGTATTATTATTATTATTATTATTATTATTGGTATAGATAATTTCATGCTAGCATACAAGGCGAGATATTAAAAGAATTTAGTTCATTCAGTTATTCTTATTGAACAGTTTCCCCACAATTACTGTGCTGGTCTGACAACGTAACTATTTTTAACGTAAATAGTAATAACGCAGTATAACATTTCTATTTAACTACAAATTTTAAGTGGATTTTAATTTTATACAATTAAAATTATTTTAAGTTTATACTACTGGCCTATCATATTACAATATTATTTTATTATTTAGCACTTTTTAAAAACTAATACAAATATTGTATTATTTTATAAATACAAATATATAACACATGTACTTAAAAGACAAATCAGTTTCTAATTAATTTCTTGTTCTATAAACAAATACTGGCAAAAATACACAATATATTAATCCATGAAAGGAGGTCACATAAATTATATCGAACACCTTCTGATACTTATTTTTTTATAAATTTCGTAAAATTTTGAAGAACAATTGATCTTTCAGAACTAAGTAATAATTTCAATGCATTTTTTATACAAGAGAAAATGTCTCCTCTTCAGTAATTTGATTGAATTTGGACATGTATTGCGTGGTTGCATACCGAATTCCAATCCCACTTAACGAAGAGGTAATATTACCACCAGTCTAAAAACTCACTAAATATTAATATTATTTTAAAATATTGATTACTACGTCATTATTTACGACAAAAAACAAATTATTAGCCATTAAAGAAAATTTTTAAAATTCCGTCAGTAGATCACATACCAAACTTGATATCTGTGTTGAATGTGTAAAATATAAGGTGTAGAAGGTGTTATGTGATAGATTATTGCAACCTTCAACATTCACATTCGTTTGCTCACTGTAGCAATAACAGTCTGGTTTTTCTAGCCAAACCTCATAGGTAACACTACCGATTTGAAAATCAGACAAAGATGAAAGATGGTGAAAAACAAAAAAGGAGTTTCCTGAAGCCTCTATTAATTGAAAAATTTGGTGTGAAACACTCACACAACTTTCTCTCGCCAATGCAAATAATTTAAACAATATAACCTAACATTAATAATAAAACATTAGAAATAAACAAAAAACTAACCTCAATAAACATAACCTTATTTTAATCATGAGTGAAAGACGGAAAATGAAGATCGACCTGTTTGGCTTAAAAATACGGAAAATCACTCTTTCACGCTAAACTAGGCTCTGTAGAGAAAAATGCTTTTAATAAAAGTTGTAGATCTTTTAATTTCCTATAAATTTGATTATATACTCTTTTGTCGTAAAATGCATACTAAGGCCGGAATCTTAAAAAAATTGATTTTTCACACGTTTTTGTGAGAAAAAAAACAGAAAATTGTTAATTACTGCTAAACTATGCGTTATACAAAAAAATGTTACAAATATAAGTAGTAGGATTTTAAATTCTCTACAACTTTAATTGTATAAATTTTTGCGCTAAAATGCATATTAAAGCCTTAATCTTAAGAAAACAATGTTTTTACGTAAAAACAGCCTCACCAAGAATTTCAGCAAACATGGCGCCTACCCTATCTTGTAGAGCATAAAAAATTTAGTAAATCAGGCGATTTTAAAAAAAATCATAGGACCAGTTTTTGAGAAAATCACAAAAAACGTGAAAAATTACACGAATAAACTACTACTTCCGGTTGACCAATTTTGATGAAAATGTTCGTGTCGCGTCCGGTACTGGTATGTAACTTAAGTTTCAAGTTTCAAGTTTGTACGAAGTTCTGTTCTTGAGATATTCTGTTCACACACAGACCAATCGCTAAAAACATGTTTTTTGGGTTCAGGAGATCTGAAAACGTGTAGATTCGGTGAAAACTCGATTTTGAAAAATCGACATGAAAACAATACTTTCCTTCCAATATATTCATATCCTCTCAAAATTACAATAAAATTGTAAACTGACCGGTAAGAGTTTTGCAGAAACTGCGTTGTACTAACAATTCAAAGGTGTAACAAAAGGTTAAGGATATCTGGAGTAGGTAAGAGTTTGAAAATATGGCACAAACATCACAAAAACGTATAAATTAAAAATCTATATATAATTAAGTTTATATATAGATTGTTAATTTATACGTTTTTGTGATGTTTGTGCCATATTTTCAAACTCTTACCTACTCCAGAAAGATATCCTTAACCTTTTGTTACACCTTTGAATTGTTAGTACAACGCAGTTTCTGCAAAACTCTTACCGGTCAGTTTACAATTTTATTGTAATTTTGAGAGGATATCATAACGTTTTGTTGAATATATTATATAATTTCTAAAAATAAATTGACTATTGATGCGACCGTTTCTGCAAAACTCTTACCGGTCAGTTTACAATTTTATTGTAATTTTGTGAGGATAATTATGTTCTATCATAACAATACGCGAGATGATAAGTATGACGTTAAAAAATAATTTATTATTTATAATAATAATAATAATAAAAATAATAATAAAAATAATAATAATTTATTATAGTTTTACCTTTTTTGTAAATAAATTGTTTGTATAAAATTGATTTTATGAAGAAAAAAATTAACCGCCCAACGTGGGGCTCGAACCCACGACCCTGAGATTAAGAGTCTAATGCTCTACCGACTGAGCTAGCCGAGCATGCCAACTCGCAGCAAAATTATAGCATATAAGACAGGGCAGCCGAACCGTAACATGTAACATGTATACGGTGCTGCCACCTAACGTCAATCGGAGGAGGAGGACATTTTCCGAGATCCGATATAAAAAAACATACTAAATCGGGTCCCGCGGCATTAAAATTATTGAAAATAAATGTTTGCAGTTTGTTTTTAATACTGAAATGAAGACTAAATATCGTTTAAAGTGAAACAATGTTATACTAAAGCATTGGAAACATGTTTTGATCGATAATTAAAAGAATAAAGATAAATGTGAAATTCGATCAAAGTTGTTAGCGCTAAATAAGCAGTTCGCTTGCGCCGGCTGCGAAAACTCTTACCGGGCGCATTTCAAGCGAAATGCTTAATAGGCAAGAGAAAGTAAAAATTATTCATTAGCATTTGTTACTAAAATTCAAGAAACTTTCGTACCTAACGTTGGCTCAACAGGTAAAGAAGAATGAAATTCCAAAGTATCAGAAGGAGAATTACACCCAACTGCAAGTAAATCGAATGCATGTGGTCTATCTTCGCCACAATCTCCAATTTCCATCATCTGTCGTGTAGTTGTTTCAATTACAGATAATTCTTTGTTGTCTGGTTGCACTACATTATACCTTCCAGCATTTGGGCAAGGCAATGGTGGCATATATTTAGCTGCAAAAATTAAAAGAATAAAAATAAATTTAATCAATAAAAGATATGAGGGATGTTCAATTATTAAAGAGACAAATTAACGTAGAGAAAAATGGTTCATTGCATGAAAATGAAACGTTTTGAGGGTCAAGTTAGCAATGTTTACAACACTTTTCCATCATACTTAATATAAATATGACTTCTTTTGTTCATTTTAAAATATCAACTTTGCTTGAAACATGCACTCCTGAAGAACAACATTCAGTGATAAAATATTTGTTATTCAAAGAACATATGGAAATTTATTCAAGAATGTTGCAAATTTTCCCATAATGGGCAGGTGGAGCGTTAAATTATTTGCAATCGATCTGCTAGTTCCAGGGCTATAAAAAATAATTCTGTTTCTTATCACATGGTCAGCCAATTACATGACTGAAGCATTTAAGAACAGAAGAGGTAGAGGTGTAAAAGACACTAGTCAAAGTTATCTCCTCTGAGAGTATAATGAATTTCATTATACAGTCGCACGCTGTGGTGTATGAAGTAAAGGTGTCATAATCAGGGTGGAAGGTAGGTGCTTTTTGGAGGGCCTGGCATGCTGATAAGCATACCATTCAGTGAGGAAGGCAATTTTAAACCGCACCACTCCTTGTTTTACTTTGTAACATCTCTACTGGGATTACTAAGAGTCGGCTGGTTCAAACTAGCCTTCCAGCTGATGACCTAAACAACAACAACAACACTGTTGAAAAGTGTTTAAACTGCAGTAACGTGTTTAAGTGGGTGGAACAATTTGGTTCGGCCAAAACAAAAATGTTACCAATTTCCATTGTTCACCAAAAAAAAATTCAAAACCTACACATCAGCAAGTAAAGTGGTTTTGATGGTCTTCTGGGATGCACAAGACCCAATTTTTTGGGATTATTTAGAAGAACAATGTAACGTTAACAAAGAGTACTATTCTAATATGCTCCAACAGAAAGTGAGATCTGGGCTAAGCCAAAAATATAAAGGCAATCGCTTAAAAGGTGTGATTCTCTTGCATGAAAACGTGCCCCAACATATTGCTCAGAGAACAAAAGACATGGTCAAGAAGTTAATTAAGTTGGGAGGTGTAGCTACATCCTCCTTACAGCCCAGACCTTGGACCATCCAACTTTAATTTGTTCAGCTTACTCACAGACTTTTACGCGACAAGAAGTACATCGACAACGAAGCTGTACACGAATGGATAAAACAGCAAGATAAAAAATTCTATGCTGTGAGAATCAAAAAACTCACAGAATAGTGAGACAAGTGTCTGAATATTGCTGGAGACTATGTTGAAAAGTAAAGTAATTTTCATTGACAAAAATAAATTTCTTCTACAGTTCAGCCGTTGTTAGTTTGCTCCTACTGTCAACAAACCAAAGCCAGCTACTACAGGGTGCACGCAAGGGTCCACCACTTTATGGATATTGTATTCTTATTAAGTTAACTACGTTTTAAATTATAAGTACTTAAAGTACTTAAAACATCAGTATTTATATGATCTAAGCCTAACTATTTCATTTATAAAAATATTTTTAAATGTATTTTGTATTTAAATACTTTTGAAAGTATTTTGTTGTTACTTTTTAATCAGTGTGTACTCATTTTTATATAATGCGCATGCTCAGTGACGTCATTATTTGTTTACATTAGGAGCAAACTAAGAAAGGCTGGACTGTACATATATTTGCGTCGTTAATTATTGAACGTCCCATATAATAATGAAGGCAATTTAAAACTTAATATTAATTTTAAATTTAATATCCAAAATAGTGTAAAAATAATGCTCGTACTACTGTAGCCAAAGACATCATTCCAGATTGTATAGTGTAACAACTAATGAGAACGAAACAAACATTTTGAACTAGTGTTGTTGCATGTCTAATAGTTAATGGACTGATGTTATTTGAATGACTAGTACACCAGAGGCAAACCTCTGATAAAAGAGTCATACTGTACCTGATACCTTACTGTTTTATACCTGACTGTATTGTACATATACATTGTTTACAATAAATGGTATAATACAGATAGATAAAAGAACTAACCATCCCAAATAACCTTACACTAAACAAATAAAATAAGAGATGATTTGATTTTACTTATCACAAATTTTTTTCTAAAATTAAAAAATTACTTTGTGTCATATAGCCAGATGATCACAGAACGGTGTTACCAAAGTTACTAGATTCTAAGCTTTTTAATAGTGAAAGTATTTTTGAAATCTGTAGGGTAGTTTCTGAGATTATCTTGTAAAAAAATTTTTTTTGAATATTAGTAGAGATAACAAACCTTGGACCATCCAACACGACGATGGTTGGTTTATGACGATGGGGCTTCAAAAGAAACTGGACTGAGAGAGCGCTGCCATTCATAGACATAGTAGAGAGTTCTCCCACTAGATGGAGTAAGTAGAGACCTCAGCAAACAACTACCCAGATGATGTCAGTAGGTTAATGTTTGATCAAAGTGTTGTGTTTCTCTTACTGTAGTTGTGTTCCGTCTGCGATTTTGTTACGGGAGATTTAAAAGAACAAACAGTGTGTTAGAAATTTTGTTTCCAGCTTGAAAAATTGACAAAGGAAGCTTACCAAATGCTTCAACAGGCTTTCAAGGAATATGCTATAAGCCGCCCACAAGTTTTCAAGTGGTTTGGGTGCTCTAAACGTGATAAGATGAGTGTTGAAGGCCATGATCATTCTGGGCACCATTCAACATCTCGAAACGATAAAAACTTGAAAACATCCGCCACAAAATCAACGAGGATCGTCATTTCACAATTGACAAAATTTCAGAAGAGGTAGGCCTGAGTAAGAGCTCATGCCAGTGAATTTTGACTGAGGATTTGGAAATGAAACGTGTTGTCGCTAAATTTGTTCTTCGCCTTCTCAAACAAGATCAACAAAATATTTTATTGAAAAACGAGATTGAAAGTGATCCAAATTTTTTGACCAAAGACGTTACAGGTGAAAAGAGTTAAGTGTTACGGGTATGACTCAGAAACAAAGCACGCGTCAAGCCAGTGGAAGATTGGCTTGACATTTAACGACTTCGCAGACAGAACACGAGAATAGTAAGAGAAACACAACATTATGTTAACCAACTGTCACCGCCACCCCTTCTAATTAATCATTTACTGTGTTGCCGGCCTTCAATACTTCTCCCTGCCCTTGTCAGCACGGTAGGCCCTTTAGTGGCGTACCAACAAACCTTTCGACTGCGTACCAACAGAGGGCTTTGTTGCCGAGGCCGAGTGAGTAACCGCCTCTACCACAGCGCTCTCTGCAACTAAAAAAAGAACGCTACACTGAGCCGAGGGGATTCGATTCCAATCCAGACAGCAGACAAGACATCCACCAAGGCACATAGCTACAGGACCCCAGGGAAGACTAATCGACAACCCCACAAGAGAGAACATGATGCTTCCGCTCGCCGACCCATCACCGTAAGCCGTCATCGCCTGCTGATGTGAGTGATACCCACAGTGGTCCCTTGACCAAGCCTTACGCACACTGAATCCGACAAAGCAGCCATCGATGCACTACTGCGAGAGAAAAAGATGATGTCTCCGCTGGAAGACGACATGCCGTGTCGCCCAGCTCCTCGACTGCCATGACGACTATGACTGACGCTTCCCATCAAGACGACCACCGCTTAAACGGCCCTTTTCAGGACCACCAAAATGTAAAGGTTTCAACTTGCCACTTACTGTCGCCATCCGGTGTCACAACATAGGTCAACAAACGTTAACCTGCAAACTGATGCCGTCTGGACAGTTGTTTGTTGAAGGTCTCTATTAACCCCATGTAGTGGGAGAACTCTTTACTACATCTACGAATGGCAGTGCGCTCTAAGCCCGGTTATTTTTGGGTCCCTCCCTCATACATCACTGAAAGCTATTTATTACAAATTTTAATTAACATAAAAATCCCTTACAAACAACCTATTTCTAGCTAGCTTGTCCTGATTAACCTCAGAGCTTTGCTCGTTATTGAGTTGATTAACCTTGAAGGTTAGTCGAGGTTGATCAACTTTGTTTGCTCGAGGTAATCAACTATCAATTATCAGTATAAATTAAAAATTTTTTTATAAAACCATAATATTAAAACAAAATAAATAATTCAGAAAACCAAGACTGAGCACAACATAGCAGAGTCTAAGCAAGACAATCCAAATGATTTTCCACTTTAAAATATTTAATTATAAAATAAATAACCAAACAAAAATTAGTAAATACTTACTGACAAGTGTTACTGGGCTCGGAAGGTTGTGAGAATCAAAATAATTATAAATACATGCTTCACTAGGTTCTTGAGCTTTCTCACCTGAAACTTGAAAGTTTTATAATTACCACTTACATGAAATAGATATACAAGAAAAATGGGAAAACTTGGAAATCAATGGACTTCAAGACAATGACAAGACTCATTTAAATTCTTTGGCGTAAACACTTTATTGGCCCATAACAGGCAGGTAGAGTGTTAAATTATTTGCAGTCAATCTGGTAGTTCCACGGCTACAAAAAAATAGATCCGTTTCTTATCGTATGGTCAGTCAATTATATGACTGAAGCATTTAAGAACAGAAGAGGTAACGATGTAGAAGACACTACTCATGAGTTAACTCCTCTAAGAGTAATGAATTTCATTATACAGCCCACTCAGTGAGGAAGGCAAGGAAGTCTGTAATTAGTTATCTGAATTTGGTTTAGTTCAAGTTTTCTTGGTTTATTCCATTTTCTCAACATCCTTTCTGACTTCTTTAAACTATTTGTCCAACAACGTAGGTCTCTTGTTTAATCTTAAAAATTTGTTTTTCAACCAGAAGTCATATATTCTAAACATACACGTGTCCATAAAATTTTAGTCTTCTTTTTCTAATTGTTTCATTAATCGTTCATTTTCCTTGTACAGTTCTTCTCGACCTCATAACCTATATTGTCCATCTACAATCTTCAGGTCTGTTATCTTGCAGAGGATCTTTCTCTCTAATTTCTCTGCTTTTTTTAGACCAGTCTTCCCGGTCATTCTAAGGCACTCACTTGCATACAGACACACAGATATTATCACAGTATTATAATGTCTAATCTTGGCTTCTGCCCATAACAGACAGGTGGAGTGTCAAATTATATATACTCAATCTGTTAGTTGCAGGGCTAAAATAAATAGTTCTATTTCTTATCACATGGTCAGCAAATTAAAAGACTAAATCATAAAAGAATAGAAGAGGCAAAGGTGTAAAAGACACTAATCAGAGTAATATCCTTTGAAAGTAATGAATTCATTATACAACCAGACCCTGTGGTGAATGAAGTGAAGACGTCGTTTGCAGAGTGGAAAATATGTGCTTTTCAGAGGGCCCAGCATGCTGATAAGCGTACTTTTCTACTCAGTGAGGAAGGCACTGGTACACCACCTCACTCCTCGTTTTACTTTACCTCTAGAGATTCAAACCAGACTTTCGGCTGATGACCTACACAACAACAATCTTGGCTTGTCTTGAGAGTGCTTTCTTCTTATACAAGTGGCGAGTTCCTCAAAGTCCACTGGCCATCTTTCCTCGCCTGTTGTTGTTCACTTCCTTTTCACAAATCTTTGGTTGTACAGTGTAACCTCAGAAATCCGAACCCCTAAAATCCGAAATTTCGGATAATCCGAACACCAATTTTGCAATAAGCTAAAAAATTTTAATCTTGAAAAGTGACGAAAGTTATACTAATTACAATCAGAAATGAATTTAATATTTATTTGAACATTTTAATAGATATTTTATAATAAATACGTCACCTTAATTGGTTGGAACAAAATCGGTTATCTTCTTCTGACGCAAGGAAGTAATCCTGCTTGAAGCGGCGATGTTGCGCCAGCGTCGCATAGACTAAACATCACGTCCGTCGGGGTAGCGGCAGCATGCTCTTCTACGTAGCGCAGAGCAACTTCAAGTGCACTAGTGGCATCTGCATGTGAAATAACATCAGTCGAGACGTCCTCTTCTTCACTTTCTTTGACTGCAGCATTATTTTGGTCTTGTTCCTGGACCATTGAAACAATAGCGCCATCGCCTAAATATTGATTACCGGCGTCGTCATCTGCAAACCATTCTTGAAGACAGTTTTCTTCGGCTTCTTCGCATCCAGGAATCTGCTGAACGAGTGGATAAGCGATGCGTACAGGTCTGGGGTCTAGAAAGTGTTTTGTTTATATTTTAAACAGTTTATACTATACCCACACAATTGTGTGGGTTGGTACTTGATTCTGACCAACACAATTGTGCGGGCAGGGTCTGAAAGGGACCACCCACAATTCATGGCCTTCTTTATTTGGAATGGTAAAGGTAAATTACCAATTGCCCCGCATAATCCGAATTTTCCGGAATCCGAACAGGGGTCAGCCCCAATTAGTTCGGATTTCTGAGGTTACACTGTATTATCTCCCCGAGGTACTTGAAGCTATTAACTTTCCCAATTTTTCCATATTGTGTCTTCAAGTGACACAGGGCTGTATTGATCTATGAAGTGGCGAAAATCAAAAATTACCAACAAAAGTTCATTACATATTTCGTTTTCTCAAAGGAAATCTGTAGTCCGGCTTTTTCTGCTCGTTCTTTTAATAGGTTGATCTGTTGTATTTGTTATTTGTTGTATTGATCCTCCAATGTGTACTTGGTTTAACAATCCTTTATTGGTAAGTTCCACTTCCCATTACTGAATAAATTTCTCCAGCACACAGTTAAAAAGAACCGGTAACAGTCCATCTCCCTGCCTAATGACAGTTTTAATTTCAAACTCTTCGGAGATTACTCCAAGAAATTTTACTTTCGATCATGTCTGTGTTAATATTTCCTTTTAAAAGGGCCTACTATTTGAATGAAACATAAATACATGGAATGACATGACATACCTGGCTGTTGAACTTGAATTACATTAGCACCTCTATGATGGAATACCATGCAGACATATCCGCTTTCACTAAAACACGAAACATAAAATAATTAAACTAAAAAAATCTTTAAAATGCATCCTGAAGTTTGAAATCAATTCTTTTTTTATATGTATAATATATTTTCAGCTGTCTTGATCCTTATTATCTACTTTCATGTGTTTTGGTGGATCCACCATCATCAGAGTACACAAAAAATCATGTAAACTTTAAAAATTTTTTTAATTCAAAAACCTAAAGAAGATGTTACATCTTCAGCCATTTATATAAAACAGTTTTATACAGATGACTAAAAATACAACATCTTTATACCATGTGAAATTTTAAAATATTTTTTAAAACCTACAGAAGATGTTGCATCTTCAGTCATCTATACAAAACAGTTGCTGCAACATCTTCTGTAGGTTATTAAAAAGTATTCTAAAGTTTCACGTGACATTTTGTATAAGAAACACGTGCATACTCCATTCTTGAGATATTTTGTTCACACGCGCGCGCGCGCACACACACACACACACACACACACACAAATACCAATCACTCAAAACATGTTTTTTGGGTTAAGGGGGCCTGAAAACAGTATTTCCGGTGAAAACTTGATTTCGAAAAATCGACATGAAAACAATTTCTTTTGAAAGAAATTCTGCTTTTAGAAAGCAAAAAATGAACAATTAATGGAGAGGATTACAACTGGAAACTGGAATTCTACAGATATCTACATCAAAGGCATGACAAACGGTTGGTCATAAATTTTTACAACCCAAAAGAGTAGACCTAAGATGTTTGACAGTGATTTAAAGGAATCCGAAAAGACCTTGAAAAGATGTGCATAAATAGAAATATCTAATTTGACTGAACCACACACAAATTACTGACTATAAGGGCAAAAATAACACAAAAACCAAGAACAGACCAACAGATGAAAGAAAGAAACAAGAAAAGACTATAGACAATACTTATCAATCTTTTGGTTTTCCTACAATGACAAACATGGAAACTTCATGGTTAACCTGCCAGTTTTTGGGTATATAGACTTAGTTCAGTACACACTAGCTCAATCTATTATATACAATTAAATTTGCAACCAAACTGCACATTAAACAACAGCAGAATTGAATTTACTTAGAATTCATGAGGGACTTCCACAACTATTTATCAAAGAGTGAATTTTTTGGGAGAAAGTAATTTTTGGACTCACTATTAAATTTGAATATAAATGTCAAAACTTACCACCCAGTAGTAACATGTGCAACTAGAGTAACACGTGTAGAAGAATTAGAGACTATTTTGTGACAAACTAGACGAGTTTCAGTCTCTCCTCCATGATCACTCTTGACAAGAAGTGTAGCATTCTTGTGCGAGAAATGGTAAGAATGAGCAGAATCCAAGCTGTGCCACTGATGGTGATTTACAACCCAAGTTGGAAATTTACAACGTTCGTGTTGACTTTCCACTGTAAAAAAATAAACAAAATGTTTGTAGGCGATTAGATATAATAAAAGTATAAGTAATTTTTTTAGACATTATTCTGTGTATTGTTTCAAATATTTTATACAGAGTGATTTTTTAGTCCTGTTACCCAATTGTTAATGTCTGGTAATATTTTTCTAAAAAAAATAAATTTTGTTTTGTGACACTAAGTCGGTAGCCCTACTCAACCAGTATGGATATGGCAGTGTGAGTTGATTTTCCTTGAGCTGTGTAAAATTTGTGCCATTTCCGGTCGTGCTACGAACAGAATGTCTTTTATCCTAAAACAATCTCTTGTTTAAATCTGGAGGCTGAAGCTCTAGAACTAATCGTATGTGATACGGATACAATTTCAATTTTTTAGCAGCTTTCTGAGCACTCGAACATGACAAATCAACATGCGAGGAAAGTTTTTGTAAACTTTTCCATGGAGAATTGAGCAATCTTGTTTTCACATTCTCTTAACGTCATCTGTCAAGAGAGTTGGTCGACCACTATGTTTTCTGCTGCAAACAATACCTGCCTCTAAAAATCAGTTAGTTAGCCTAGAAATTGACTAGAATAGAGTGGAGGAACACCAAAAAATTTAATTTGAAATGATTCTTTTACACTCGCATACGATTTTGTAGCAAAATATTGTTCAAGAATGAAAACCCGTTGTTCTAGGGTAAAAGACATTCTGTTCGTAACACAACTGGAAACAGCACAAAATTTTACGCAACTCAAGGAGAATCAACTCAAACTGTCGTATCTATACCGGTTGAGTAGGGCTACCAACTTTGTGTCACAAAACAAAATATCCCTTTCTTAGAAAAAAATTACCAGACATTAACAATTGGGTACAGGACTAAAAAATCACCCTGTATAAAAAATCTGGTGTGAAACACTCTAATACCACTTTCTCTTGCCAATATAAATAATACAACATATAACCTTATCTTAGTTAATAATGTAAAATGAAAAACAAACTTATTTTAATCATGAGTGAACGACACAAAATGAAATCAATCTCTGTAAGACTTAAAAATACAGAAAATCACTAATTGCCACTAAACTAAGCTCTCTGTAGAAGAAAATGTTTGAAATAAAGTTGCAAATTTTTATTTCCTATACCATTAATTATTATGTACACTTTTGTTGGGAAATGCATACTAAGGCTACAATCTTAAAAAGTCCCATTTTTTTACTGATTTTGATGAAAAAAATATAAAGAATCACTAAATGACGCTAAACTAAGTGTTGTAGAAAAAAATGATTCAATTAAAAGTTATAGATCTTTAAATGTTCTACAATTTAGATTATGTACACTTTTGCCCTAGAATGCATATTAAGATCGCAATCTTAAAAAAAAAATATTTTTTCCTACAATTGTACAGCCGCCTCAAGAATTTCAGCACATATGGTGCTTACCGTATCTAGTTGATCATAAAAATGTAGTAATGTGGCGATTTTTTAAAAATAATTGTAAGAATCGTTTTTGAGAAAATCACATGAATAAACTACTACATACTTCCCATAGACAGAATTCGATGAAAATGTTTGTGACAGGTCCCATAAAGGTACCTAAATTAAGGTTCAAGTTTCAATGTCGTACGCTATTCCCTTCTTGAGATATTTTGTTCACACACAGCGAAGGGTTATTAATGTGTATACACTGTACCTTAAGAAACCTAATTTTAATCATGAGTGAATGATGCAAAATGAAAACCAACCCTAGTTTGGCTTAATAATTCGGAAAATCACTCTTTCACGCTAAACTAGGCTCTGTAGAGAAAAATGCTTAAAATAAAAGTTGTAGATCTTTTAATTTCCTGTAAATTTGATATTACACTTTTGTCGTGAAATGCATACTACGGCCAAAATCTGAAAAATTCCATTTGTTTTAGAGATTTTCATGAAAAAAAAACAGAAAATTACTAATTACCGCTAAACTAAGTGTTATACAAAGAAATGTTTAAAATAAAAGTTGTAGATTTTTAAATTTTCTACAACTTTAATTACATACACTTTTGCCCTAAATGCATATTAGGCCGCAATTTAAAAAAAAAAAAATACATTTTTTTCTACAAGAGCATAGCCTCCCCAAGAATTTCAGCAGACATGGCGCCTATCATGTAGAGAATAAAAAAGTAGTAAATGAGGTGATTAAAAAAATTATCATAGGAGCCGTTTTTGAGAAAATCGCAAAAAGTGAAAAATGTCATGAATAAACTACTACTTCTGGTTGACCGATTTTGATAAAAATGTTTGTATTGGGTCCTCTAGTAGTACCTAACTTAAGTTCCAAGTTTCAACATTGCACGATGTTATGTTTTTTTAGATTTTTGTTCATACAGACACAAACACACACACACACACACACACACCAATAGCTAAAAAAATGTGTATATCTGGTGAAAACTCAATTTCAAAAAATCAATACGAAAACAATACTTTCCTTCCTATATTCAGATAGGCAAGAGAAAGTAAAAAATGTAACATATGTTTCACTATCATTAGTAAACAACGTGAAATGAAAAACAACTTAATTTTAATCATGAGTGAATGATGGAAAATGAGTATCAACTTCTGTAGAACTTAAAAATACCTAATATACTTAATTGATGCAAAAGTAAGTTCTGTAGAAAACGTGCTCGAAATAAACGTTAGAGATTTTAAAATTTTTTACATCTGATTATATTCACTTTTATTGTGAAATGAATGCACATTACGGCCACAATCTTAAAAAATACCGGTTTTTTACTAATTTTGATTACAAAACTACAGAAAATCACTAACTGATGCTAAACTAAGCATTGAAGAAAAACATGTTTGAAATAATAGTTGTACGTTTTCTAATTTTTTACAACTTTAGTATATATACACTTTTGTTGTAAACTGCATAAAAAGGCCTTAAAAATCTTTAAAAAATTTTTTCTTTTGAGAGCACAAGCTCCTCAAGAATTTCAACAGACATGACACTTAAGAGAGCATACAATTTTGGAAATAAGGCAATTTTTAAAAAAATTATAAAATCTGTTTTTGAGAAAATTGCAATAAAAAGTGAAAAATCACATAAATAAACTACTACTTCCGGTTGAATGATTTTGATGAAAATGTTCATGTCGGGTCCCCATGTAGTACCTAACTTAAGTTCTAAGTTTTAACTTTGTACAATATTATATTCTTGAGGTATTCTGTTCACACATACCAGACAAATCACTAAAAAATGTTTTTTGAGTTCAGGGGTTCTGAAAACTTGTACATCCTGTGAAATTAGACTTAAAAAAATCTAAATAAAAACAATACTTTCCTTCCTTATACTATATTCACATAGGGCAACAGAACATAAAAAAAACTGACAAATTGTATTACTCAGTAGTACAAACATTTGTAAGTGGAAGAGATCGGAAAAATGCTTCCAGGGTGCGGTCTTTTCTTCCCTACAAATTCATACAGGACAGAGAAATTTTTGGTATAAAACAGGGGTTCTCAACCTGGGGGGCGCGCCCCCTGGGGGGCGTAGAAGATTTTCAAGGGAGGCGTCATCATATTAGAATAGAAAAAAAGCTATGATTAACCCAGGTTAGTTCCTGCCTTTATATTTCAAACACCATTATTTTATTGTACAACACTCAATGTTAGAGTTTGATTATTTCGTAAACAATTATATTTTAAGTTTTTTGGTTCTGTGATTTAACTGTATGATCAAAAATGTATTGAAGGTAGTATTAAACATTTTGTAAAAAGTTATCAAATATTTAATTGTATTACCTGCAAGTCTAACCTTTATCCCACTCCTAAACTCGCTATAGTTACAGACTGAAATTTTACTAAGTACTTGTGTTGACCATATAAGGGGGTAATAGTACAGGGGAGGCGTGATGAAAAGTCAGTCTACTAAGGGAGGCACAGAGCCTGAAAGGTTGAGAACCCCTGGTATAAAAGATGATGTAGTACAATACAATAACAAATATCTATCATCATCAATTATAATAATTAAAAATTATTTATTTAAAAAAAAATAAATAAATACATGAGAAAGTTTTACGAACAGGAATGTTTTAAAAGAAACGCAGGTGTTCTAGATGTAAACTCATAAACGGTACGAGCAGTATATATATATATATATATATATATATATATATATATATATATATCTTTTATTCAATAAACATGCAAACCTATCACTAATGCTGAGCAAAATAAATTTAAGAACAATTTTGTATAGATATGTTTACTATCCATATAAATAAAAGAGGAAAGTCTTTCCTATAAATTTATATTTATTTATTTATTTATTTATGCCATACATATAATAAATATTTAAATCATACAATATTTACATCAATTTAGTAAACAAAACTTAACTTTTTTAAATAATAAAATAGTAAATTTTAAAAATCTGTTATGAAACACTCACATGACTTTCTCTTACCAATGTAAATAATGAAAAATATAACATACGTTTAATCATGAGTTATATTTTCATGAATATGAGATACATAGCTTAATTTTAATCATGAATGAATGACGCAAAATGAAAATCAACCTCTGTAAGATTTAAAAATACGAAATATCACTAATTGACACTGAAATGTATAAAAAAAAATGCTGGAAATGAAAGTTGTAGGTTTTGTGTTCTATAACTTTGAATATATAAACTTTTGTTGTAAAATGCATATTAAGGCTGCAATCTTAAAAAATCCATTTTTTTACAAATTTTGATGAGCGAAATACAGAAAATCATTAATTGACACTAAATTAAGTGGCATAAAGAGAAATATTTGAAATAAAAGTTGTAGGTTTTTTAATTTCCTACTATTTTAATTATACACTTTTGCCCTAAAATGCACATTGAGACTGCAATCTTAAAAATAAACATGTTTTACCACGAGAGCACAACCACACCAAGAATTTCAGCAGACATGCCGCTTGCACTATTTTGTAGAGAACATTCAGTGAATAAGGCGATTTTTAAAAACATCACAGGAGCCAAATCTGAGAAAATCGCAAAAAAGTGAAAAATTGCACGAATAAACTACTACTTCTAGTTGCTAGCGGGCAAATAAACGGGAAAATGTAATATTTTTATAGGATATATTTTGTTTAATTCTACTAGTATAATTAAAAAAATCTGGTGTGAAACACTCACACAACTTTCTCTTGCCAATGCAAATAATTAACAATAAAGCTAACATTATTAATAAAACATTAGAAATAACCTAATTTTAATTATGAGTGAAAGACGCAAAATGAAAATCTACCTCAGTTTGGCTTTAAAATATGGAAAATCACTCTTTCACACTAAACTACTCTCTGTAGAGAAAAATGCTATAAATAAAAGTTGTAGATCTTTTAAATTACTATAAATTTGATGATACACACTTTTGTCGAAAAATGCATACTAAGGCCGAAATCTTAAAAAAATCGATTTTTCACACGTTTTCGTGAGAAAAAAACCAGAAAATCGCTAATTACCGCTAAACTAAGCGCTATACAAAAAAATGTTTGAAATAAAAGTTATAAAATTTTTAATTCTCTACAACTTTCATTATATAAATTTTTGCGCTAAATTGCATATTAAAGCCCTAATCTTAAAAAAAGTATGTTTTTACGTGAAAACAGCCTCACCAAGAATTTCAGCAAACATGACGCCTACCCTATCTTTTAGAGAATAAAAAATTTAGTAAACCAGGGGATTTTTAAAAAAATCGTAGGACCAGTTTTTGAGAAAATCGCAAAAAAGTGAAAAATTATACGAATAAACTACTACTTCCGGTTGACCGATTTTGATGAAATGTTCGTGTCGGGTCCGGTAGTGGTATGTAACTTAAGTTTCAAGTTCGTACGATGTTTCGTTCTTGAGATATTCTGTTCACACACACACACACACACACACACACACACACACACACACACACACACAACAGACCAATCGCTAAAAACATGTTTTTTTTGTTCAGGGGGTCTGAAAACGTGTAGATCCGGTGAAAACTCGATTTCGAAAAATCGACATGAAAACAATACTTTCCTTCGCTATATAATATTCATATAGCCAAGAGAAAGTAAAAAGTGTAGTCAGCCCACTATTTCTGAATCACCAGTATATATATTATTAAATTGTTTTTATGTACATCTGTCAAGAGGTGAATACAATAAATTCATCTAAAATTTCCTAATTGGAACAAGTCTTTCGCCTGCCTAACCTATTTATTATTACAGTACCCTTTTGGATGATGACTACTTTATGAAAATGGAGAGCTCCATATTAAACTTTGATAGCATATTGGAGTATCGACTGAGCATGCAGTGAATAGATAGATCATGAATAGTAAAAAAAAATCTGGTGTGAAACACTCACACAACTTTCTCTTGCCAATGCAAATAATTAACAATAAACCTAACAATAGTAATAAAAATTAGAAATAAACAAAAAAACTAACCTCAATAAACATAAACGAATTTTAATCATGAGTGAAAGATGGAAAATGAAAATCGACCTGTTTGGCTTAAAAATATGGAAAATCACTCTTTCACGCTAAACTAGGCTCTGTAGAAAAAAATGCTCTGAATAAAAGTTGTAGATCTTTTAATTTTCTATAAATTTTATTATATACACTTTCGTCGTAAAATGCATTCTAAGGCCGAAATCTTAAAAAAATCAATTTTTCACACGTTTTCATGAGAAAAAAACAGAAAATCGCTAATTACCGCTAAACTAAGCGTTATACAAAAAAATGTTTGAAATAAAAGTTGTAGGACTTCAAATTCTCTACAAATTTTATTATACACATTTTTGCGCTGAAATGCATAATAAAGCCGCAATCTCAAAAAAACAATTTCTTTACGCAAAAACAGCCTTACCAAGAATTTCAGCAAACATGGCGCCTACCCTATCTTGTAGAGAATAAAAAATTTAGTAAACCAGGCGATTTAAAAAAAATCGTAGGACGAGTTTTTGAGAAAATTGCAAAAAAGTGAAAAATTACACGAATAAACTACTACTTCCGGTTGACCGATTTTGATGAAAATGTTCGTGTCGGGTCCGGTAGTAGTATGTAGCTTAAGTTCTAAGTTTCAAGTTTGTACGATGATCCATTCTTGATATATTCTGTTCACACACGCACGCACGCCGACCGCGTTGGCGATGTTGGTAACGTGCTCGCCTCTCATCACGCGGTGTTGGGTTCGAATCCCACTCGGGCATGGCATTTTTTCATACGTTACAAAAAATTCATTTCATCCTTCACCTTCTGCATTAGCAGCAATTTGCAAAACAGTCGGACGTTAAACCAAAAAAAAAAAAAAAAAACACGCACGCACGCACACACACACAGACCAATAGCTAAAAACATGTTTTTTGGGTTCAGGGGTTCTGAAAACGTGTAGATCCGGTGAAAACTCGATTTCTTAAAATCGACATGAAAACAATACTTTCCTTCCTATATATTCATATCGGCAAGAGAAAGTAAAAATAGATCATTTTTATAATAGGCCTACAGGATTTTGATGCTTAAATTATTTATACTATACAATTACATGAATTATCTTAAATAATTACAAATGTCCTGATTATCCCATTTCAAAAGCAGATCCATATAAATAATGAAATATTTGAGAGAGAGATCTTTCGCAATATAAAGGGTTCGATGATAATTTATTCGTTTCGAGGTGGGAAGAACTGAAGAAGGGGTTTAAAGAAGTAATTGAGAAAACTAGAATAAAAAAAGAAAAAATTATGGGCCGAACCAAATTCT
The DNA here is from genome assembly GCA_035578175.1 of Catonia carolina. Classification (NCBI taxonomy): domain Eukaryota; kingdom Metazoa; phylum Arthropoda; class Insecta; order Hemiptera; family Achilidae; genus Catonia; species Catonia carolina. The sequence goes on from JAQMRL010000007.1 coordinate 57,462,307, forward strand.
CACAACTAACTTTAAAGGCTTCCATGAAGAGTAAAAGCAGAACAACGGATGAATAGAATAACAGAGAAAAGCCTACAGTGAATGAATGCTGAGAGTTATGCAAAGAGAGTTCCTCCAGAAATGTTTAAAGTTTTTTTATGTGGAATAAAATTACGTCAATACGGAAAAAACATTGAAATATTTCGCTTTTTTCACTCTTTCTAAGGAAGGGCACAGACAGATCTTGTCAATTGTTGAATAATCAACCGATTTGACAAATCCCACACAATTGATGAATTAATTTTTATATGATTATAATATTTTGTTGAAGCAGCAGACAAAATAAATTTTTCAGACACTAAACAATAGACCTAAGGTGTAGGATAAATGGTTTAAAGAAGTCTGAAAAAATATTGAGAAAACTGAAATAAGCTTAATTAACTGAATTAAATTCAGATAACTAACTACGGACTTTAAGGGCTTCCATTAAGAGCAAAAACAGAACACAAGGTGAACAGAAGAAAGGAGAAAAACCTAGAGTAATAAATGAGGAGAATTTGGGCTACAAATAAAGCTTTCAGAAACATTAAAGTTACTTCTTGTGGCCTTAAAATTGGTCCCATTTGTAAAACAAATTATTTTTTAAGCAGATGCTGTCCAATTTTATTCAGGAAGATCATGAATAGACTTATCTTATGATTAAGAGTGTTATGTTGATCAAATTTAACATTTTTTAAAATTCTAACCGTGACATATTTTGGTTAAAAATATTTGAAAGTATACTTACTTCTAGTGAGTTTCATTGTTTTACTACCATCAGTTGCTGATTGGATTCCATTACATGTCGCATCTCCACTCTGAGCGACTTGATAAATTGTTCCTTCTCCGGGCTTATTAAGTCGATCATAAATGAAGCAGCGATACCTTTCTTCATCAGAAGCAGCTAGTTTATGCTGCATTTTAGCTACTAAATATTTATTAGAGCCGTCTTTCCATGTGGCCAAACAGACCATCTCTTCGACTTAAAAAAAAGAAACAAATTTATTATTGATTATGAATGTCAAAAAATTAAATTTTTAAAACTAAAAGAAAAATAAATGGTGTGAAACATTCACACGTCTTTCTCTTGCCAATGTAAATAATGAACAATATAACCTATGTTTAATCATGAGTGAACAACGTAAAATTAAAATCAACCTCTGTAGGACTTAAAAATAAGAAAAATCACAACTGATGCTAAACTACGCTCTGTAAAAAACTTAAAATAAAAATTGTAGGTTTTTTTATTATTTTATAATTTTATTTAATATAATTTTGTCACAAAATGCATACTAAGGCTGCAATTATAAAAAATACAAATTTTACCGATTTCAACGAGAAAAATACAGAAAATCACTAATTGACGCTAAAAAAAGGTGTAGAAAAAATGTCTGAAATAACAGATGTAGGGTTTTTAATTTCCTACAACTTTAATTAATACACTTTTCCCCTAAAATGTATATTGAGGCCCCAATCTTAAAAAAAAAAACAAGAGAGCACAGCCCCCAAGAATGTCAGCAGATATAGATAGACGCTTAGCCTATCTTGTAGAAAATAAAAAATGAAGTAAATCAGACGATTTAAAAAAAATCATTGGACCTGTTTTTGAGAAAATGTTCGAATCGGGTCCCTTAATGGTAGTACCTAACTTAAGTTCCAAGTGTCAACTTCGTACAATATTCCGTTCTTCAGATATTTTGTTCACACAAACACAGACAGATTTTTGGGTTTAGGGGCCCTGAAAAAATGTATTACTGATGAAAACTCAATTTCGAAAAATCTTCATGAAAACAATACTTTTCTTCCCTATGTATTCAAATAGGGCAAGAAACAATTACAAACAGCAAACAAACAAAAACCGAGATACGAGCTTTATTTGCAATTTAAGAGCTACAACTATTAATGGTTGAGAATCTGAATTGTCAAGTCGGAAAAAATGGTGAAGTTAGTTGCTTGTTGAGGGGCTATGACCCCCCCGCAACAACAATTTTGTGCGAAGGAACACATACATAGACCAATCGGTAAAAACATGGTTTTTGGGCTCAGGAGACCTGAAAACGTGTATATCAGGTGAAAACTCGATTTCAAAAATTGCCATGAACAGAACATTCCCTACACATACGGCAAGAGAAAGTAAAAGTAGATTATTATATCATAGAAGACTAACTTTGTTCATGCGATAATGCTATTTATTAACTTACCAGCACTTTGTGATCCTGATATATCAGCACAAGCGGCATATCTAAATACTAAACGAGAATCATCAGTACATGAATCCGCTCTTGAGAGCGGATAATTACATTCAGCTCTGCCACCATTATATGAAAAACTGTAAGGTGGCGATCTAAAAGGGCAAGAAATTGGAGTCACATCTTCGGCTCGAAACATTGAAAATAATACATCTATCAAAATGTCTTGACATAATTCTTCTAAACTCCTAAACGATTGGGAACAATAACCAGCTGTAAAAAAATAAAAACAAAATTAAATCAAACAACGTTACTTTACATAGATGCAATTTAAATTTATCAAAAAATACTTAACTTTATTTCATTTAACTGGATAATCTCTACACGATACCTACTCCAAATATTTGTCTAACTGCAACATTTGTGGCCGACTCATAGGACGCGAGCCAAGTTGAGGATACAGAAATAAAATGTTTTTGGAAGGTTTTTTGTAGAACAAAAACACAATACCGTTGCCTCTCTCTTAAAAGATCTTCCCAATAACCAACTTTTTCATAAGAGACTTTTTAAATAACCTTAACTTCTCAGGCAATTAAGGAAACCCGGACCTCGACATTGCAATCAGATAGTAACCAACAAAGCTATAGAAGTGGTAAATTTTTTATAAGCATTACGTGCTAGAAACAGTCCTGTGGTAGTTTGAACAGTAGCCGAGTTCACTCCAGCTGATGTTCTGAATCAGAAAAGATGGCGGAATTAAGCAGCTGACAAACGCATAAGTAACAAGAAATAAAACAAAGTAACAGATTTTTTGCATAGCTGGCAGGGGTTTAAAGATAACAATACAGTATATTATGTACTGTACAAGTAAATGCAATTTTAGTTTTACATTAGTGAGAAGTACTCGGTCACCACTAAAGATTACCATATTAGACAGAAGTTTCCTCAGGTAATTTCTTTTTTTAATGACGATGACTACGTAATACGAGGTGTGATCATAAAATACGGTGAATACTTATATTACGATGAAAGTAATACGCTTACATCAAATTTTATTACTTTCCTTGGCTAGCACTTATCTCAACGTCGATTGATTCTATGATTGGAAATATTTCTGAAAGGCTTCTTTTGGAAGGGCCTTAAGCTGTTCTATTGTGGCTCAATGTCGGGAATGGTGTCAAAACGTTTACCTTTCAGCAAGGTTTTTATTTTTGGAAACAGCCAAAAGTCGCATGGTTCTAAATCCGGTCAATAAAACGGATGTGGAGAGACAGGAATTTTTTCGGCCAAAAACTCGCGGATCCGAAATCTGTATCTGGGAATGAATTTCGCAATCACTGGTCTTATTTGCAAGTTATTGATTAAAATGCTTTGCACGGACCCGTTCGATATGTCCATACCTTTGGTAAGCTCTCGAATAGTCAATCGCCTGTTTGAACGAATCTGTTTTGCAACTTTTTGCACGTTTCCGTCTGTTTTTGAGGTTGAAGGACGTCCCGATGTTTGCTCGTCTTCATTCGACTCATTTCCGCTTTTAAATCGCTCATACTACTTGTAAACAGTCTTCGCAGTTACCACATTATCACCATACAAATTTACATTTAGTTTATTTGGCCCTTTTTGGCAACTTAAAGCAAAACTTATTGTTAACGCGTTGTTCGAATGACACGGTAAACACGACCTCACTCTTCCGGTTCTGAAGGCTGACTGACAAGTCACAACTTGTTTAAACTTGGAATTGACTATCTGAAAGAATCAGGGTATCAATCAAGAACCAGGATTATAATACAATAGTGCTAACCATAACACCACGGGCCGGCCAATTAACATGTATGGCCTCAAAAAGAGGGCTCACAATCACCCAAAGCTCTAACTTGTTCAAACCCCGTACTGAGGTACTTCCCGTGCTTCAGTCCAACAGTTTTGTTTCAATAGCTGTATTTATAGACGAAAAACCAGGATGGTTGTCACCGTCTGATACTACAGTAAAGTAGTTTTGCTACAACACTAAAATCTTACAAACAAAGTATCGCAGGCAGAAAATACATGTTACATAAAACAGGTAGTGACATCACACACACACACATACACAAACACGGAAAGAATAAAAAAAGGCTGTAAATGGGCCATAAATTCACCCAGACATGGAAACAAAAACTTAAAACTAATATAACAGCCAGGATAAATCAAATAGAACACTCCACCCAAAACCATAAATGGGCGGAGTGATACAGTTACAGAGAGCTTAAGAAAATACAAAAAGAAACTTAGAACTACATCACAGATCATTAATCAGTCACAAGACATCTTGGGTTCGAATCCCATTCAGGTACGGCATATTTTCATACGTTATAAAAAAATCATTTCATCTTTTACCGTCTGCATTAGCAGTAATTGCAGAACAATCGGACGTTAAACCAAAAAACAAAAAAAAAACAAGACATCTTACAGTTTATTTGATCGAATAGCTCTGATGTACGGCACATATCCACTCAGAGATTGAATTTTTTCAATGTTAATTAATTTTTCAACAAAATGTACGATGAAATCCAAGGTCATAAACGATTGTTTATAAACTGTCGATAAACATTCAACTATCATTTTTAAAGTAGTAGAAAGATATCATTTCAGTCCACTATAAAGAGAGTTAATAAATATCTGTCCTTAGTATAGAATGCAAAATTGTTGATACAGGAATTATGAAGGCCAACTTCGCCGTTACAGAGAAGTTTCTGTAACAGAGGAGGCCGCAAAAAAGAGAGTTTACCGTTCTATTAAATCACCACAACTATAAATGTGAAATGTAATCAGAATGTGTATATCAAATGGTACCGCCAAATGAGGTTATGCAAATTGAAACCATTGGGATTTGAAAACTGTCAGAAAATGTAAATTAGAACATAAACATGAAGCAGAAATGCACTTATAATTAGAATATTTTCCGTATATTTATTAAAATTCTCTTGCAACATCTTAACTATAAATTTAAGCTTATAATTTACACAATATTTTGATGTATCTCATTCCCAAGATTATTTCTGCTATAAAAACTATCACAGATAGAAGAGCTTCACCTCCCCCTACCCCAAAAGGAAGTTACTGTGTTCACCATCTCTCGCCTTGTAACCTTCAATGAGATTCTCAGTGTGGTACCTAATTTATAAAAAATCAAGAATAATAATGTGTTTCTAACTGAACTGCCATCGTCATTTATTATTTAACAATTATTAATTCAGATTAAAGTCTCGCCTGATACAGACTGAAGAGCTTTGAAAAATCTAAATAACATAAAAAAAATCTGGTGTGAAACACTCACACGACTTTATTTTACCAACATAATATGAAAAACCATAACTTAATTTTGATTGTGAGTGAATGACGTAAAATGAAAATCCACCTCTGTTCGACTTAAAAATACGGAAAACCACTCATTGACGCTAAACTAAGCTCTTAGAAAAAAATGCTTGAAATAAAAAGTTATAGGTTTTTTAATTTCCTGTAATTTTCGTTACATATGTATAGCCTGATTTTCATGAGGGCGCTGGGCAAAACGTGCGTCTGTATTAGTATACTCTTGTATATATTGCAATAGTGCAGTGTATGTAATCAACAATCGAACAATATGCCTACAAAATACAATGGGTGTTGTCAATTTTCAACAATACTCTGACTGCCCATAACAGACAGGTGGAGTGTCAAATTTTTTACTCAATCTGTGCGTTGCAGGGCTAAAATAAATAGTTCTGTTTCTTGTCACATGGTCAGCCAATTAAATGACTGAATCATTTAAGAACAGAAGAGGTAGAGGTGTAAAAGACACTAATCAGAGTTATCTCCTCTGAAAGTAATGAATTTCATTATACAGCCAGACCCTGTGGTGAATGAAGTGAAGGTGTCATTTGCAGAGTGGAAAATATGTGCTTTTCAGAGGGCCCGGCATGCTGATAAGCATACTTTTCCATTCAGTGAGGAAGGCAATGGTAAACCACCTCACTTCTCGTTTTACTTAGTAAAACCTCTAAAGGTTCAAACCAGCCTTTCGGCTGATGACCTAAACAACACTCTGACTGTACGTCTAACTGTAGGTTGGAGGGTATGCAGGGTCCAAGTCAAGTAAGCGCATGCGTAGCCCAGCGCTCACAGCAATTGGCTTGGCCTTTACACTTCTGTTGCAAAATGGATACTAAAGAAATCTTAAAAAAATCGCATTTCTTTACCGATTTTGATGGGAAAAATACAGAAAATCTCTGATTACAGGATGAACCAAATATAAACCGGAATTATTTGTTTAAAATGTACTGGAACATCATAGAAATGTGAAGGCATACAATATTATATTTTTCTACACACTATCCTAATTTCCTGACACATTTTTCCCAACGGATGGGTAATAATTTTTTTATTCCGTCATCGTAAAACAAAGATGGTTGCGCCATGAGCCAATTGCGCATGAAAGCTTCAACTGCGACATCGTCATCAAAGTGTTGACCTCCAGGAGCATTTTTCAAGAGTTCCCCAGGTGGTAATCGCAGGGCGATAAGTCCGGACTATGGGGAGAGTGTTCCAGTATCAGTAGTACATGGCATTTTTAGTTCGAAGTTCGTACAGTAAGACTCCTTTAAGTCGAAAATACGGTCGCTTAAAGCTTCCAGCCGAGAGCCGAATTTTAGCTTTGACGCTGCTTCTCGGTTGACGTTGGTGGCCTTCATTTTCTACGACTTCTCGCGCTTCTAAAAATTGTTTGTGCTCTGAATACACTAGTGTCTTTTTAAGGGTTTATCCCCGAACTGTGCCTCAAGCCTCCTCAAAATTTCAGATGGTCTTACACCAGTCTTTTTTAAAATATTTAATTATTATTTTTTGTGCAACGGACTTCTTACTCAGACATCGTTATAGTTACCAAAGAACAGGTAACGTGAAGTTCTCTCGTGGTGGAATGTCGTCTAAGTATCCTCACCCATGAATCTCAGAAGCCACGCCTCTCTTTGTTCACCCCACTGACGGTGGGACTTAGGAACATTGTAAACGCTCCGTGGTATGCCTGCAACAGCGACATCCATCGTGACTTACAAGTTAACACAGTAGCGGAAGACGTGTGTAAGTGTGCCCGGAAACACGAAGATCGTCTTCACGATCACGTCAATGTTGAAGCGCTTCAACATTTTGGATAGTAGTGTAATAGTTAGACGACTGAAAAGAACTAAGCCTGTAGATTTAGTTTGTTAAAAAAATATTATTAATAGTGCAATAGTTAGGCGTAATATTGTGTTAGGATAAGACTAATAAAAGTACTGTTAAACTACAAGTGATAGTAAAATACTTTTAAGTCATGTATATAATATATATTACTAACACTAATGGTTAGGCTACTTTTAAGTTATAGTTATACGTATATTTACCTAAGTTGGTAGATTACCAATAGGTTTAAGTTAGAAATTTAAGAAATTAATATTTCTAGGGTTTATAGAACACTGTATGTGACATTAGAAAATAAGTGCTAGCACCAGTGGGTGACTGCATAATTATATACAGGGGGGGGAATATTATCGCTAAAGAAAAACTGTTCGTTAGTTTTAAGTAACTAGTTGCAGTAAATCTATAATAAAAAAATAAAAAAATCCACAAATATCCACACAAAAACAGATAGATCATGGGACCGGTGAACGACTTCACCATTATCACGACCGTTTCTCTTCCTACTTCCATTAACCACGTGGCTTTTATACCACTTTTTAATACTGCTGTTTATACCTTATGATGTCCGGTATAATTTTAAGCCAACCAACCTAACCTTCAACACCTTTATGTACCTTTAACCTTTGACCTTTATGTATTTAACCTGAGCCAGTTTCGGCCCTGTTAATCAACTTTTGGGACACATCAAGTCCGTGTTATTTCTGTTGGTCTGATAACAATCTTGGAAGGATTTTCGCGGACACGACGCATGCTCAAATTTAAAAAAAATTCTTATCATACCTTGTATGTAATAATAAATACGGATGTCAACAGAGAAGTGAATATTTTCACATGTGCTGGCGCCCAAGTACTACAGGAAATTAAAACTTAATACACAACATACATACTATTCTTAAAATAATTTTAAAAAATTAAAATTTAACCAACTTACTTTCTTTATATTGTAAAACATTCACGTGTTTCTGATGAATAACAATGCATTTGTAGCATTTTTCATTATTATACCTGAAACAAACAGAAAATACCGTTACAATTACTGAACAACTACTCATATTTATACTAAAAATCTGGTGTGACACATTCACAAGACTTAATTTTTCCAATTTAAATATTGAAAAATATGACCTATGTTTAATCATGAGTGAATGACGCAAAATCAAAATCAGCCTCTGTAGAACATAAAAAACATACATAAAAGAGTGAAGAAAGGAAAATAAAAGAAAGACCAGTAATTTTAAGCAGATTATCGGTTTATTTACTTTATACTTATACTTTCTCTTGCCCCATATAGGGTAGAAAAGTATTGTTTTCGTAGAGATTTTTCAAAATTGAGGTTTTACCGGAAGTACAAGTTTTAAGGACCCCTGAACCCTAAAAAAGACATGTTTTCAGTGATTGGTTTGTGTCTGCGTGTGGAAAAAATATCTCAAGAACGAAATAACGTACGAAGTTAAAACTTGAAACGTAAGTTAGGTACGACTAGTGAACCCGCCAAGAACATTTTCATCAAAATCGGTCAACCAAACGAAAGTAATAGTTTTCGTGTGATTTTTCACTTTTTTGCGATTTTATCAAAATCGGCTTCTACGATTTTTGAAAATAGTCTCATTTACTACATCATGCTACTTCATGCTCTACAAAATAAAAAGCATCATTTCTGCTGAAGGTCTTGGGAGGCTGTGTTCTCGTGGTAAAATGTTTTTCTTTTCAAATATAGCGGCCTTAATATATATTTTAGGGGTAACGTGTAGGTAATAAGAGTGGTAGGGAACTAAAAAACGTACAACTTTTATTACAAGAATTTTTTCTACAACGTTTAGTTTAGCTTCAATTAATGATTTTCTGTATTTTTAAGTTGTTGAGGTAGGTTGTCATTTTGCGTCATTCACTCATGATTAAAATTAGGTTATGTTTTTCATTTTACATTGTTTACTAATGATAAATATGTTATATTTTTCATTGTTTACATTGGCAAGAGACTGTCTTGTGAGTGTTTCACACCAAATATTTGTTCATACGCGAAAAACCTAAAGGGTTATAATTGCCTGATTTAGTATGTTGGGGTGTTCAAGGCCACAGCACAGTTTTCTTTCATTCTGTTACACAAATATAGTACTTTCTTACATATTAATATCACAAGTTGTCTTTCATACTAACTATAATACATGCTAGTATCACAGATTAAATTACACATTCATATCACGACTCAACTTACACAGGCTCACAGGTATACGAAGATACAAAAGGGATGTTTAGGAAGGACCCCGTAAACTAGAATAAATACAACATCTAGGGATATACTTGTAAATTATATTAGTTCTAATGGATAAACTGAAAGACGAGACAAACGAAAAGAACACAAACAAAACATTTGTTTTGTTTAGGTTATCAGCCAAAAAGCTGGTTTGAACCTGTAGTGGTTTTACTAAGTAAAACGAGGAGTGAGGTGGTTTACCATTGCCTTCCTCACTGAGTGGAAAAGTATGCTTATCAGCATGCCGGGCCCTCTGAAAAGGACATATTTCCACTCTGCAAATGACACCTTCACTTCATTCACCACAGGGTCTGGCTGTATAATGAAATTCATTACTTTCAGAGGAGATAACTCTGATTAGTGTCTTTTACACCTCTACCCCTTCTGTTCTTAAATGGTCCAGTCATTTAATTGGCTGACCATGTGATAAGAAACAGAACTATTTATTTTAGCCCTGCAACGAACAGATTGAGTGTAAATAATTTGACACTCCACCTGTCTGTTATGGGCAGAAACAAAAAAGCAAAAAAAAATACCAGAAATCACACATTAATATTTCCAGGTAAAATCTGATGAACCGAAGGAAGACCAGAGTCCGATCTTAACCGGTTCTGTCGTCGCCAAGCTTAGCCTAAATTTGTTCAACTAATTTGAATCAACGACGCAATGCAGATGTAACCAACCAACACATGTTTTTTCGTTACACAACTTTTCATTTGTTATTCTTTTATTTTGTTCTTTTGTTAATTCCCAGTGGATTATTTTGTTTTTAAATGTATTTAATAACAAGTAACTCTACGCAAGGATCACCGATTTCGATGAATATGTTCGTGTTGGGAGATTACACCCGCTACATACTGGGGCCATACTTTTTTTTTGGTTTAACGTCCGACTGTTTTGCAAATTGCTGCTAATGCAGACGGTGAAGGATGAAATGAATTTTTTTGTAACGTATGAAAAAATGCCATGCCCGAGTGGGATTCGAACCCAAGACCGCGTGAGGCCATACTAAAATCCATGAGATATCCATGGGTCAGTCTGGCATGCTCAAACCGAAGTCGTGCGATTAGGACTTTGTTGAATCGCAAGAGGAGATGAAGGAAAAATATGGATAAATGAGTAAGAGAAGGAGAAGTGGAAGGGGGAATAGGAGGAGGAGGAGGAGAAGAAATAGAAGGAGGGGAAAGAGAAAGAGCAAGGGAAGAAAGAATAAAAAGAAAGAAGAGAAAGAGAAGAAGGAAGAGAGAACAGGAGGAGGAAAAGAGAAAGAGATAGTGGAGGAGAGATAGAGAGAGAGAGAGAGAGAGGGAGGGAGGATGTTAAGAAAGCAAGCAAGAAAAATGTGAGAATAAAATGGAGGAGGAGGAGGAGGAGGAAGAGCTAGAGAGAGTGAGGAGGGGAGAGAGAATATGGAGGAAAAAAGAAGAGGAGAAAAAGAGGAAGTTATAAAAGAAAAAGAGAAGGAGGAGGAGGAGAAACATAAAAGGAGGAGTAAGGAGGAGGAGTAAAAGAAGAAAGAGAGAAGGAGGAAAATGAAAAAAAGGTGAAGAAGGAGGGTGGAGAGGAGGAATATAAAAGGAGAGAGATGGAGAAGGTGGAGAAGAAGAAACTAGGAGTAAAAGAAGGAGAAAAGAGAGAACTGGAAGGGAGATGAGTAACAAAAAAGCTAAAGAGAACGCGAAGGAGAGGCGAGAAGAGAGAGGTGGAGGGGAAGTAGGCTAAAATATAATCTTTGAACTAAATTCTTTGCCAGCTTGAATCAATAAAAGCAGTTATTTAATCAATGGTATTTTATTTTTTTAATAATACAAATAAATTTATTTAAGATATTTCACAATACAAGCACGCACACATGTTAATGTAGATGCTGTAACCAGTAGATTAATGTTGGAGGTATTAGGGCAACAGATCAAAGATAAATACGCCTGTTTAAACAATATACTGTAGATGGCACTAGAGTACGAAGCACTCTCACTAAACACATACGATACACATTTTTATTTTTAATAGAAACTTAGATTTCTACGTTAACTGCAAAAGTAGGAATTGTTTTCGTACCGATAGGCTTAAGTACACAAGATAAAAGTAAGTTTTCAACCGGGGCTTATCTAATGTCAACATAGCTGAACAGTCCTCCTACCCGTTTTCCCTGTATCAAAGAATACATACGACTACAAGCATCTACTATAAGTATGGAATAAAACGAAACTCATATTGTGACTAAGAACAATATTTAAAGAACAAGTAAATTTAACTTTTTTACAAAAAAAAATCACCGTATGCACATATTAAATTCAAACACATAAAATTCACTCATACAGATTTTTTACTTCTTATAATTTTCAAAGTTCACGGAAAATTTTATGTTCAATTAAAATAAATTTGTTGTAAAACACCCACACAACGTTCTCTTGCCAATGTATATAATGAAAAAACCTAATTTTAATCATGAGTGAATAACACTAAATGAAAATCAACTTCTGTTGAACTTAACAATACAGAGAATCACTAATTGACGCTAAATTAAGCAATTTAAATTTTTTCAAAGGTTTTTGAATTTTTACTTTCTCTTGCCTATATGAATATATAGGAAGGAAAGTATTGTTTTCATGTCGATTTTTCGAAATCGAGTTTTCACCGGATCTATACGTTTTCAGACCCCCTGAACCCAAAAAACATGTTTTTAGCGATTGGTCTGTGTGTGTGTCTGTGTGTGTGTGTGTGTGTGTGTGTCTGTGTGTGAACAGAATATCTCAAGAACGGAACATCGTACGAACTTGAAACTTGAAACTTAAGTTACATACCACTACCGGACGCGACACGAACATTTTCATCAAAATCGGTCAACCGGAAGTAGTAGTTTATTCGTATAATTTTTCAGTTTTTTGCGATTTTCTCAAAAACTGGTCCTACGATTTTTTTTAAAATCGCCTATTTTACTCAATTTTTAATTCTCTACAAGATAGGGTAGGCGCCATGTTTGCTGAAATTCTCGGTGAGGCTGTTTTCATGTAAAAACGTTGTTTTTTTAAGATTACGGCTTTAATATAAATTTTAGCGCAAAAACTTATATAATAAAAGTTGTAGAGAATTTAAAAACCTACAACTACTGTTTCAAACATTTTTTTGTATAACGCTTAGTTTAGCGGTAATTTGCGATTTTCTGTTTTTTTCACACGAAAACGTGAGAAAAATCGATTTTTTTAACATTTCGGTCTTAGTATGCATTTTACGACAAAAGTGTATATAATTAAATTTATAGAAAATTAAAAGATCTACAACTTTTGTTTAGAGCATTTTTCTCTACAGAGCCTAGTTTAGCGTGAAAGCGTGATTTTCCATATTTTTAAGCCAAACTGAGTTCGATTGCCATTTTGCGTCATTCACTCATGATTAAAATAAGGTTATGTTTTTGAGGTTAGTTTTTGTTCATTTCTAATGTTTTAATACTAATGTTAGGTTTATTGTTAATTATTTGCATTGGCAAGAGAAAGTTGTGTGAGTGTTTCACACCAGATTTTTATACTAACTTTGATTCCATACCTTTTTGCCCTAGAATACATACTAAGGCGGCAATCTTAAAAAAAATTTATTTTTTACAGATTTCAATGAGCAATATTTTGAAAAATCACGGATTGACGCTAAATTAAAGCATTGTAGAAAAATATGATAGAAATCAAAATTGTACATTTTTATTTTCTCTTGCCTATATGAATATATAGGAAGGAAAGTATTGTTTTCATGTCGATTTTTCGAAATCGAGTTTTCACCGGATCTATACGTTTTCAGACCCCCTGAACCCAAAAAAACATGTTTTTAGCGATTGGTCTGTGTGTGTGTGTGTGTGTGTGTGTGTGTGTGTGCGTGTGTGTGTGTGTGTGTGTGTGTGTGTGTGTGTGTGTGTGTGTGTGTGTGTGTGTGTGTGTGAACAGAATATCTCAAGAACGGAACATCGTACGAACTTGAAACTTGAAACTTAAGTTACATACCACTACCGGACGCGACACGAACATTTTCATCAAAATCGGTCAACCGGAAGTAGTAGTTTATTCGTATAATTTTTCAGTTTTTTGCGATTTTCTCAAAAACTGGTCCTACGATTTTTTTTAAAATCGCCTATTTTACTCAATTTTTAATTCTCTACAAGATAGGGTAGGCGCCATGTTTGCTGAAATTCTCGGTGAGGCTGTTTTCACGTAAAAACGTTGTTTTTTTAAGATTACGGCTTAATATAAATTTTAGCGCAAAAACTTATATAATAAAAGTTGTAGAGAATTTAAAAACGTACAACTTCTGTTTCAAACATTTTTTGTATAACGCTTAGTTTAGCGGTAATTTGCGATTTTCTGTTTTTTTTCTCACGAAAACGTGAGAAAAATCGATTTTTTTAACATTTCGGTCTTAGTATGCATTTTACGACAAAACAGTATATAATTAAATTTATAGAAAATTAAAAGATCTACAACTTTTGTTTAGAGCATTTTTCTCTACAGAGCCTAGTTTAGCGTGAAAGCGTGATTTTCCGTATTTTTAAGCCAAACTGAGTTCGATTGTCATTTTGCGTCATTCACTCATGATTAAAATAAGGTTATGTTTTTGAGGTTAGTTTTTGTTCATTTCTAATATTTTATTACTAATGTTAAATTATATTGTAAATTATTTGCATTGGCAAGAGAAAGTTGTGTGAGTGTTTCACACCAGATTTTTAATGTTCCATAACTTTAATTATACACTCTTTTGACCTAATATGCATATTAGGGCTTTAAAAATCTTTTTATATATTTATAAAACATTTTTTACCTCAAAATCACAACCCCTATAAATTTCAGTAGACGTCCCGCTTGCCCTATTTTGTAAAGCACAAGAAATGTAGTATTTAAATAAAATTGAAAGGATTTTAAGCAAAACTATAAGAGCCATTTTTGAGAAAATTGCAAACAAGTAAAACATCGCATCTTATGGGTTATAGAGTTTTCACTATATATATTTTTCCTCATCCCTGTATTTCAAAAGTTACCTTTTTTCACGTCAGTCTGCAGGGGGGATTAGGAGAGCGGGAGAACTTAACTACACTGCTTTAATGACCACTACATTTTGCTGTTGATACAGCAATAAGAGCTTCAAGACTCATTTAAATTCATTGGCGGCAACATTTTATGAAGAGGGTATTGGAACGTTTTTCCACAGGTAAGTCAAATGACTCAATCATCAAGGTGATTATACCGAAAAATAACCCAAGTGTACGTAACTTGTAATAATAAAACATTTTCCCTGTATTCGCTATTTTTTATTTATGGCCTATCGGAGGTTGAAAAAATGGCCTTCGTATAAAATGCAAAATTCCAGAAATTCGAAAAATTAAGAAATTTTTTTTTATACGAACAGCAACAATTAATCACTGAAATAACAATTTGTAGGTCTACCAGTATATTTTCCTACGAACAATAATCCTTTTCATAATCAATTAAAATTAATCTTTGTTTGGGTTGAAGGAGCGATTAGTTTAACTTCTGTCAAAACATACTAACAATAGTAAACAGTCTACAGAAGACAAACGTATTACACTATCCGGTAACGCTGTATGAGCTAGACGCGAAAGCAAGCTAAGGGGAAATGCCCTTGATTAGCAGAAAATGTAATGGGTACTAGTTCCTTAACTAGCAGCTTGCAGAGCTATCGAACAGTTAAGAAATTTTTGCTTGTAAAGGTTTATTAGATTACAATATATCGCCGCTGATAAATAAGTAAACACTTTAAAGTTGGTATTTTAAGAATCTAAAAAAGATATTCTTGTAACTGACATAGACTAATTTGCGACACATACCTTCCTATCATGCCCAAAACGGGCAGGTGGAGTGTTATTTTAATTGCACTCTATCTGTTTGGTCCAGGGCTAAAAAAAATAGTTCTGTTTCTTATCACATAGTTAGCCACTTATATGACTGAACTATTTAAGAACAGAAGAGGTAGAGGTGTAAAAGACACTAGTCAGAGTTATCTCCTCTGAGAGTAATGAATTTCACTATGCAGCCAGACCCTGTGGTGAATGAAGTGAAGGTGTCATTTGCAGGGTGGAAAGTGAGTGCTTTTCGGAGGGCCTGGCATGCTGATAAGCATACTCTTTCAACTCAGTGAGGAAGGCAATGGTAAACCACCTTACTCCTCGTTTTTACTTAGTAAAACCTCTAGAGGTTCAAGCCAGCCTTTCGGCTGTTGACCTAAACAACAACAACAACAACAACAACCTTCCTATCTTTACAAATAATTTTAGAAAACTTTACAACTTTAAGAGATTTACCTTAATTTTTTAAAGCTTAAATTTAATGCTCACATAAAAAAATGGTGTTGGTAAATAGGGCACATTTTAAGCTTCAAAATTCGTGTCAATTTTTAATTATAACTTGCATAATAACCGAGTAAATTGTAATCCTCAAAACCCTTACATTGAGCGGCGCGCCAGAGATAGAACGCACCCTTAAATCACTAATTCTCTAACTTCTCCGTAACACAGAGAGCTGAAATTCAGCATATTTCATCCTTAAAAGACGAATGGAAAAACCGAAGCAATAGCAATCCGATCTTTTGCGCTTAAAGTCCAACACGCACCCTAACACGGAGTATCAGGCGATGACAGTCTGTTTCATTTTTCGCGTTAAAAAGGCCTAAAATTCTGAAAATCAGCATGGGTGTTTCTAAATGTGTTAAGAGTGCGTGTGTGGGAAGAAATCGGGAAAATCCACAATCTACTTAATGCGTTCTTTAGAAACTAACTGCAAGCACGTGTCCAACGTGGGCCTAATTGTTAGTTTTAAATAAGGTTCAAGTTGAGAGAATTTTTAAAATGAAAAATAAATTAAAATACAAGTTCTTAATATCGCATAATGACACTGACGCATTTTAAAATTTTTCTTTGGCAATTACTTACGAAAAAAGTTTTAATAAATTTGAAAAAGTCACAATAACTTAACAAAATGAATGCGAACTGGTAGAAAGGACGAATAGAAACTTTTTAACTAACGTTATTAAATGCCAGACATCAAATAATTACACTTCTTTTAAGAGATTCACCTTGAACTCGAGTGAAAAAAATTATGTGCAATAAATAGAGTCAAGTCATTTCTATGAAAGCAATTATATTAAATTAAATATGCCAATTTCATTCAAAAAAGGAATTTTTACATTTTAGACAATCTAAATGTTAATACATCTCTTTCCTTCTTATTTTTCCGACTTTTACACGACGATATTATATATAGGTAATTTTTACAGCCAATTTATACTACGTAAGGTAATTTTAGACAATTCTGGAAGCATTTTTTGCAGCCTTAACTTTTAGCATTCGTTCATTGTAAGCTTTTCTCCTTTCTTCCAGCCATCATGATTTTTTCTTTTGCTCTTTTCTGAAGTTCTTAAATTCAATAATCAGTTGTCTGAATTTGGTTTGATTCAATATTTTTTCTTGGTTTATTTCAGTTTTTTTTTTCAAAATTCTCCAGCTTACAGACAAAGAGAACAGGTGTGACCAGCACAAAATAAAATACCTTTTGTAAATGTATTTTATTTAATATTAATAAATGAGCGACCGGATGTACGGGACAGAAAGAAAGTCCTTCTAGAAGGAATTTGAATAGAAATTTGTGATTGGTTGGTCTATTTGTGACGTAATAAGTTAATTCCAGGCCCGGACCGCCCGAACGGCAAGAAACAGGCTGAGAATAGTAGTGGGTGAGAGTTAATGAGAAAGTGCTGGGGTAAAAATCAGGAACGTGCTAAGATATCACACAAATGTAGTACTATACAGTAATCCCTCGTTATCCGCGGGGGTTACGTTCCGGTGGGTTACCGCGGATAATAATACCTTATATGAACGAAAAGATGGGGGTTAGGTTCTAAAGGTAAAGTCCTGTAGTCGTTTTAAGTGTTTAAAAGTTTTAGGAACATTTTACCATTATTATAATCTATGAATATTTAATAAATGCAGTAATGTACGCATAAAAAATTTAAGTTGTTTTAAAATAGTTATGGCCCTTTGCTTCTTCTTCTTTTCAAACTCCTTGTGGATTTCTTTGTATGGTATCATCAGCTCCTGAGTCCTCTTTTGAATTGAAGGGCACTTTCCATGACGGGATCCGTCTCCAACTCGTGGTCCCCCAATGCGTTGCCATGCTGAGGATCTCGTTGATAGTTTGTAAAGAAATGTTTGGCTTCGTTTCAGGATCGTCGAACACACAAAGAACTGTACGTACGTACGAAAAAGTTAGACACACATGGAGGAAAACATACGGAGAAATTACAGTATGGTGCATGGGCGTACGTATGGCGGTGAGGGTGGGGTGTTACTGGCGGGGCCCGGTACCCGGTGACTGGCTCACTACGTACGTTACGCGGAAATCTAGCTTGGCTCATGGCGGCCGTCGCCATACTAGTGTGTGACTCAACACGATACGATGCCAAAACATTCATTCAAACACATGTTTTCAGAATTGTATGACTTCCCAACCAAGTACGGTGTACACAAGGTGAGAAAACATACGTATTTTAAGGTTTTAGGCCCACGGACAAAGTCCGCGGATAACCGAAACCCGCGGATACCAAGCGATTACTGTATATTGAATACAATAAAGATCTTATAAATGGGTACAAGTTTTGAACTATGGGGCAGTTAATGACAAAAAAATCTGGTGTGAAACACTCACACAACTTTCTCTTGCCAATGCAAATAATTTACAATATAATTTAACATTAGTAATAAAATATTAGAAATAAAACAAAAAACTAACCTCAATAAACATAACCTTATTTTAATCATGAGTGAAACACTCAAAATGAAAATCAACCTCAGTCTGGCTTAAAAATACGGAAAATCACTATTTCACGCTAAACTAGGCTCTGTAGAGAAAAATACGTTAAATAAAAGTTGTAGATCTTTAAATTTCCTATAAATTTGGTTATATACACTTTTGTCGTAAAATGCATATTAAGGCCAAAATCTTAAAAAAATCGATTTTTTCACACGTTTTCGTGAGAAAAAAATCAGAAAATCGCTAATTACTGCTAAACTAAGCGTCATACAAAAAATGTTTGAAACAGAAGTTGTAGGTTTTTAAATTCTCTACAACTTTTATTATATAAGTTTTTGCGCTAAAATTTATATTAAAGCCGTAATCTTAAAAAAACAACGTTTTTACGTGAAAACAGCCTCACCGAGAATTTCAGCAAACATGGCGCCTACCCTATCTTGTAGAGAATAAAAAATTGAGTAAAATAGGCGATTTTAAAAAAATCGTAGGACCAGTTTTTGAGAAAATCGCAAAAAACTGAAAAATTATACGAATAAACTACTACTTCCGGTTGACCGATTTTGATGAAAATGTTCGTGTCGCGTCCGGTAGTTGTATGTAACTTAAGTTTCAAGTTTCAAGTCCGTACGATGTTCCGTTCTTGAGATATTCTGTTCACATACACACACACACACACACGCGCGCGCGCGCGCGTGCACACACACACACACACACACACAGACCAATCGCTAAAAACATGTTTTTTGGGTTCAGGGGGTCTGAAAACGTATAGATCCGGTGAAAACTCGATTTCGAAAATCGACATGAAAACAATACTTTCCTTCCTATATATTCATATAGGCAAGAGAAAGTAAAAATATGAAACTATCACACAGTGTTACGTTAGTATGAAATTACTGAAAATTAATTCGTTCGGCTGTTAAGTTATGTCAAGACGTTTTCCAGAGAGAGGTGACTTTATGAAAATTACTACGTTTCGTCGAAACTACGAGACTAGGGAAAACCCGAATAAATAGTAAAAATCTGGTGTGAAACACTCACACGACTTTCTCTTGCCAGTGCAAATAATTAACAATAAACCTAACATTAGTAATAAAACATTAGAAATAAACAAAAAACTAACCTCAATAAACATAACCTTATTTTAATCATGAGTGAATGACGCAAAATGAAAATCGAACTCGATTTGGTTAAAAAAAAAAAAAACGGAAAGTCACACTTTCACGCTAAACTAGGCTCTGTAGAGAAAAATTCTTTAAATAAAAGTTGTAGATCTCTTAATTTTCTATAAATTTTATTATATACACTTTTGTCGTAAAGTGCATACTAAGGCCGAAATCTTAAAAAAATCGATTTTTCACACGTTTTCGTGAGAAAAAAATGAAAATCGCTAATTACCGCTAAACTAAGCGTTTTACAAAAAAATGTTCGAAATAAAAGTTGTAGGTTTTTAAATTCTCTACAACTTTTATAAAAAACATTTTTGCTCTAAAATTAATATTAAAGCCGTAATCTTAAAAAGACTATGTTTTTACGTGAAAACACCCTCACCAAGAATTTCAGCAAACATGGCGCCTACCCTATCTTGTAGAGAATAAAATATTGAGTAAATGAGGCGATTTAAAAAAAAAATCGTAGGACCAATTTTTGAGAAAATCGCAAAAAAGTGAAAAATTATACGAATAAACTACTACTTCCGGTTGACCGATTTTGATGAAATGTTCGTGTCGGGTCCGGTAGTGGTATGTAACTTAAGTTTCAAGTTTGAAGTTCGTACGATGTTCCGTTCTTGAGATATTTTGTACACACACACACACACACACACACACACGCGCGCGCGCGCACACGCACACACACACACACACAAACACACAGACCACACACAAACACACACACACACACACACACACAGACCAATCGCTAAAAACATGTTTTTTGGGTTCAGGGGGTCCTGAAAACGTATAGATCCGTTGAAAACTCGATTTCTTAAAATCGACATGAAAACAATACTTTCCTTCCTATATATTCATATAGGCAAGAGAAAGTAAAAACATTGAGCTCAGGTATTTAAAAATTGTACTTTGTATTCATAGCCATGTAGTATGTAGAATCCGTTATTTGTGTAGTAATGTTGATTTTTGTATTATGATATTTTTGTTTCTTTAGTATTGTGTTATCCACACAAGGAATATGCGAATTTGTACAAACGTGAGTGTTCCCTTGAAGGAAAAATGTTAACTTCTATGTGTAATTTTATTATTTTTAAACACAATTACAAACAAAAATTTCCTGTCTCCAGTATTAATTACGTTTTTTTAGTCGTGATTTTCTATCAATTTGTAAGGTTGTATGAGAAGTTAATCGCTTTAAGTTTAGTTTACTTTCAAGCGCAGGGAGCTGGGTCGACTAGCAGCATATAAAGAGAAATACGATTTTTTTTGTAATTACTGCTAATGCAGACGGTGAGAAGGATGATTAATGAAGATGAGTGATGAAAAAATGCCAGACGTGACCGGGAATCGAACCCGGGACCCCGGCGTAGAAGCCAGTTGCGTTAACCACTACGCTAACGGGCCGGCCTAGTAATACGATTATATGATAATCTTCACATTAAGCCAAAAAAGTGGTGTTTGGAAGGATATATATGTGTATTATTTGTACTGGAACAAAAAATACAAGACCGATTTAGCTGAAATTTGAAAACTAAAGTAGGCCTATTCTCAATCGGACTAAGAGGGATTTTTGGAGTTAGTTATGTAACCCCAAAATGAACCGAACTCGAAATTATAAAAAGTTAATTTTTTCTATCATTCTCTTAAGGCTTCAACGATTTTGATTAAATTTCTGAAATTAAGTATGCGTAGCACTACAAGTATTTCCCCATGCAACTTTCTTTTTTTCTTTTTTTTGTTAAATGCATCTAGGAGACTCCCAAGAAAACATGTCAAGAACTTATAATTTATTATATATGACCTGAATACACATATTATTTTAATTACACATTAACCTAATACTGCAAACTTACTTACTTACTATTATAAGTGTATCATCTGATATTTAAACAATTCTACAAACTTTTCTTAGCATTAGCTTAGATGTTTTGGGAGTTTATTTATTTATTATTTTTAAATTATTATTTAGAAAGAAATTATTGTACACTGTAAAAAGTGTTATCAATCAAGTAATTTTTCAGATTTTGTTTTAATGAATGCAAATTAGGACGACAAAAAAATTGTGGATCTATTTTCTCCCCGCAAAAATAGGTTTTTCTTCAAAACATTTACTGTTGTCAGCCAAAAATAATTGTTTCCGTTTTTACTTTCTCTTGCCTATATGTCTATGCCTATATATGAATATATATACGAAGGAAAGTATTGTTTTAATGTCGATTTTTTGAAATCGAGTTTTCATCGGATATACACGTTTTCAGACCCTGAACCCAAAAAAAAATGTTTTTAGCGATTGGTCTGTGTGCGAACAAAATATCTCAAGAACAGAACATCGTACGAACTTGAAACTTAGAATAGATACTACTACCGGACCCGACACGAACATTTTCATCAAAATCGGGCAACCGGAAGTTGTAGTTTATTCGAATAATTTTTAAACTTTTTTGTAATTTTTTCATAAACGGCTCCTATTTTTTTTTTAGAAATTGCCTCATTTACTACATCGTTTATGCTCTACAAGATAGGGTAGGCGCCATGTCTCCTGACATTTTTGGGGAGGCTGTTTTCTCGTAAAAAAATTGATTTTTTTTAAGATTGCGGTTTAAGTACGAATTTTAGCGCAAAAATGTATAATAAAAGTTGTAAAGAATTTAAAATCCTACAACTTTAGAGCTTTTATTAAGAGCATTTTTCTCAACAGAGCCTAGTTAAGCGTGAAAGAGTGATTTTTCCGTATTTTTAAGCCAAACTGAGGCTGATTTTTCATTTTGCATCACTCACTCATGATTAAAATAAGGTAATGTTTTTTGAGGTTAGTTTTTTGTTTATTTCTCAGCACTTTTGTTTCAGCTAATGACTTCATGATAATTAGTTAATTATTTATTTTGTAAATCTTTTAGTGTAATAAATATTTGTAATTGTAAACTTTAGTGTATGAATTACCTAGATCCCGAAACGGACCTTAGCGATAAGTGGTCACAATATATTCAATTTACCCAGTTGTCCTAGAGGTCCCGTCTAACCCAACCGATTTCTTACTTTTTAAACAATCAATCATTGTTCGTAATTCCTCATATGAAACTGGGCTAAACAGAAATTGATTTAATATTTAGTTACTTTTTGCATAATAATATCCCACTGTTTCCCTCATCTGTTGTTTAAATTATGAAGCTACTTCCTGATAATACTCGTTTAAATAGCTACTTATTACTTTCTCTTGCCTATATGAATATATAGGAAGGAAAGTATTGTTTTCATGTCGATTTTTCGAAATCGAGTTTTCACCGGATCTATACGTTTTCAGACCCCCTGAACCCAAAAAACTTGTTTTTAGCGATTGGTCTGTGCGTGTGTCTGGGTGTGTGTGTGTGTGTGTGTGTGTGTGTGTGTATGTGAACAGAATATATCAAGAACGGAACATCGTACGAACTTGAAACTTGAAACTTAAGTTACATACCACTACCGGACGCGACACGAACATTTTCTTTAAAATCGGTCAACCGGAAGTAGTAGTTTATTCGTATAATTTTTCAGTTTTTTGCGATTTTCTCAAAAACTAGTACTACGATTTTTTTTAAAATCAACTGGTTTACTACATTTTTTATGCTCTACAATATAGGGTAGGCGCCATGTTTGCTGAAATTCTGCTTGAGGCTGTTTTTACGTAAAAACATTTTCTTTTTAAGATTGCGGCTTTAATATGCATTTTAGCGCAAAACGTTATATAATAAAAGTTGTAGAGAATGTAAAATTCTACAACTTTTATTTCAAACACTTTTTTGTATAACGCTTAGTTTAGCGGTAATTTGCGATTTTCTGTTTTTTTCTCACGAAAACTTGAGAAAAATCGATTTTTTTAACATTTCGGTCTTAGTATGCATTTTACGACAAAAGTGTATATAATTAAATTTATAGAAAATTAAAAGATCTACAACTTTTGTTTAGAGCATTTTTCTCTACAGAGCCTAGTTTAGCGTGATTTTCCGTATTTGTAAGCCAAACTGAGTTCGATTGTCATTTTGCGTCATTCACTCATGATTAAAATAAGGTTATGTTTTTGAGGTTAGTTTTTGTTTATTTCTAATATTTTATTAATAATGTTAGGTTTATTATTAATTATTTGCATTGGCAAGAGAAAGTTGTGTGAGTGTTTCACACCAGATTTTTTAACTACTCTCCATGACTTCATTATTAGTGTTAACAATGTTTGGTATATCTGTAAAGCCCTTGTTGCCCACCAGGCACCCCGATTGTTATTTATTCTTTCCCACATAACTGAGTTTAAACTGGATGATTTATAAAGTACTTAAGCAGTTTTTTTTGCATTTAGCACTCAGAACTTCAACAATTTTTTTTTTTGAATGTAATGGTTTTTAATATTTTTGTACCTTTGTTCATTAAGGGTATTTCTATGTGATTTAAACTCTGTGTAGACATCAAACCTTATTTTCAAAATTTCCCCCATAACCCACTGTTTTACTAACATTATTTTTACTTTCTCTTGCCTATATAAATGTATGTTGTTTGTTTAGGTCATCAGCCGAAAAGCTGGTTTGAACCTGTAGAGGTTTTACCAAGTAAAACGAGGAGTGATGTGGTTTACGATTGCCTTCCTCACTGAATAGAAAAATACGCTTATCAGCATGCCGGGCCCTCTGAAAAGCACATATTTTCCACTCTGCAAATGACACCTTCACTTCATTCACCACAGGGTCTGGCTGTATAATGAAATCCATTACTTTCAGAGGAGATAACTCTGATTAGTGTCTTTTACACCTCTGCCTCTTCTGTTCTTAAATGATTCAGTCATTTAATTGGCTGACCATGTGATAAGAAACAGAACTATTTATTTTAGCCCTGCAACGAACAGGTTGAGAGTAAATAATTTGACACTCCACCTGTCTGTTATGAGCAGATATAAATGTATATAGGAAGGAAAGTATTGTTTTCATGTCGATTTTTCGAAATCGAGTTTTCACCGGATCTACACGTTTTCAGACCCCCTGAATCCAAAAAACATGTTTTTAGCGATTGGTCTGTGTGTGTGTGTGTGTGTGTGTGCGCGTGCGTGTGTATGTGTGTGTATGTGTGTGTGTGTGTGTGTGTGTGTGTGTGTGTGTGTGTGTGTGTGTACAGAATATCTCAAGAACGGAACATCGTACGAACTTGAAACTTAAGTTACATACCACTACCGGACCCGAAGCGAACATTGTCATTAAAATCGGTCAACCGGAAGTAGTAGTTTATTCGTATAATTTTTCACTTTTTTTGCGATTTTCTTAAAAATTGGCCCTACGATTTTTTTTAAATCGCCTGGTTTACTTAATTTTTTATGCTCTACAAGATAGGATAGGCGCCATGTTTGCTAAAATCCTTGGTGAGGCTGTTTTCACGAAAAAAATTGTTTTTTTAAGATTACGGCTTTAATATGCATTTTAGCGCAAAAATTTATATAATAAAAAATGTAGATAATTTAAAATACTACAACTTTTATTACAAAAGTTTTTTTGTATAATCCTTAGTTTAGCGGTAATTAGGGATTTTCGGTTTTTTTCTCACGGAAACGTGTGAAAAAATCGATTTTTTTTTCAAGATTACGGCCTTAGTATGCATTTTAACGACAAAAGTTTATATAATCAAATTTATAGAAAATTAAAAGATCTACAACTTTTATTTATAGCGTTTTTCTCTACAGAGCCTAGTTTAGACGTGAAAGAGTGATTTTCCGTATTTTTACGCCAAACAGGTCGATTTTCATTTTGCGTCTTTCACTCATGATTAAAATAAGGTTATGTTTATTGAGGTTAGTTTTTTGTTTATTTCTAATATTTTATTACTAATGCATTGGCAAGAGAAAGTTGTGTGAGTGTTTCACACCAGATTTTTTACATCTATCTTTTTAATCGGACAACTATCAACGTAGAGTTTCAATATAATAACGGTATTTCTGAAATAGTATTGAAAACAGCATTCCAATCACCTTTGAATAAACTGTGCAAAAAACAATTACTATTCCCGTGGTCCTCCTGCCTAATTTATTTATTTATATTTTGGTCTGCGGAATGACCAACTAAATGCTGAATCACTAATACTTGGTACCCGTGATCACAGAACTCCGATCAGTGGCGGTCCTAGCGGGTGGGCCCGGGCCCACCCATTTTTACTTTCTCTTCCCTATATGAATATATAGGAAGGAAAGTATTGTTTTCACGTCGATTTTTCGAAATCGAGTTTTCACCGGATCTATACGTTTTCAGACCCCCTGAACCCAAAAAACTTGTTTTTAGCGATTGGTCTGTGTGTGTGTGTGTATGTGAACAGAATATCTCAAGAACGGAACATCGTACGAACTTGAAACTTGAAACTTAAGTTACATATCACTACCGGACCCGACACGAACATTTTCATCAAAATCGGTCAACCGGAAGTAGTAGTTTATTCGTATAATTTTTCACTTTTTTGCGATTTTCTGAAAAACTAGTCCTACGATTTTTTTTAAAATCGCCTGGTTTACTACATTTTTTATGCTCTACAAGATACGGTAGGCGCCATGTTTGCTGAAATTCTGCGTGAGGCTGTTTTTACGTAAAAACATTTTCTTTTTAAGATTGCGGCTTTAATATGCATTTTAGCGCAAAACGTTATATAATAAAAGTTGTAGAGAATGTAAAATTCTACAACTTTTATTTCAAACATTTTTTTGTATAACGCTTAGTTTAGCGGTAATTTGCGATTTTCTGTTTTTTTCTCACGAAAACGTGAGAAAAATCGATTTTTTTAACATTTCGGTCTTAGTATGCATTTTACGACAAAAGTGTATATAATTAAATTTATAGAAAATTAAAAGATCTACAACTTTTGTTTAGAGCATTTTTCTCTACAGAGCCTAGTTAAGCGTGAAAGCGTGATTTTCCGTATTTTTAAGCCAAAACTGAGTTCGATTGTCATTTTGCGTCATTCACTCATGATTAAAATAAGGTTATGTTTTTGAGGTTAGTTTTTGTTTATTTCTAATATTTTATTAATAATGTTAGGTTTATTATTAATTATTTGCATTGGGAAGAGAAAGTTGTGTGAGTGTTTCACACCAGATTTTTAATATGACTTGACTGAAATAATAAAACAAAGAGGATTTTTATTCACAACAAGATGGAAAACAATAATGGTTACGATATTTACGTATCGAAAATGAGACGAATTAAACCTTATCTACGGGCATCTATGGCAGGGCAAAGACTTAGTAACCTGGCGATTGTATCCATAGAAAGAGAGTTAAGTTTTCCTTTAATGTCGGATCCAGATCCAGTTGTGGACGAGTTTGCAGCTCAAAAAGGAAGACGGCTACAGTTAAGTTGGTTTTAAAGTAAACAATAATCGAGATTTGACTAGTTTATGTGTTATTATTTCTTCATAATATATTTTGACCAACATAATGGATTTGGACTTGATTTTTATATTTTCAAACTGTGTTTGTAACTCATGTACTGTATTTAAAGTGTTCAATTTAGTAAATTTCTTATAAAAATTACAAGGTTGTGTTTGTTTATTCAATACTAATCCTGAAATAAAGAGAGAATGTACTCAATCAGTTACCTACATGTATTCAATTTATAAAATCATAGACAAATATATATATATATATATATATTTATAAAATCTGGTGTGAAACACTCACACGACTTTCTCTTGCCAGTGCAAAAAATTAACAATAAACCTAATATTAGTAATAAAACACTAGAAATAAACAAAAAACTAACCTCAAAAACATAACCTTATTTTAATCATGAGTGAAAGACGCAAAATGAAAATCAACCTCAGTTTGGCCTAAAAATACGGAAAATCAGTCTTTCACGCTCAACTAGGCTCTGTGGAGAAAAATGCTTTAAATAAAAGTTGTAGGTCTTTTAATTTCCTATAAATTTTATTATATACACTTTTGTCGTAAAATGCATTCTAAGGCCGAAATCTTTAAAAAATCGATTTTTCACACGTTTTCGTGAGAAAAAAACAGTAAATCGCAAATTACCGCTAAACTAAGCGTTATACAAAAAAATGTTTGAAATAAAAGTTGTAGAATTTTACATTCTCTACAACTTTTATTATATAACGTTTTGCGCTAAAAAGCATATTAAAGCCGCAATCTTAAAAAGAAATGTTTTTACGTAAAAACAGCCTCAAGCAGAATTTCAGCAAACATGGCGCCTACCCTATATTGTAGAGCATAAAAAATGTAGTAAACCAGTTGATTTTTAAAAAAA
This sequence comes from Catonia carolina, assembly GCA_035578175.1. Lineage (NCBI taxonomy): Eukaryota > Metazoa > Arthropoda > Insecta > Hemiptera > Achilidae > Catonia > Catonia carolina. Next base: position 57,490,192 of record JAQMRL010000007.1, read on the forward strand.
TCGTAGGACTAGTTTTTGAGAAAATCGCAAAAAAGTGAAAAATTATACGAATAAACTACTACTTCCGGTTGACCGATTTTGGTGAAAATGTTCGTGTCGCGTCCGGTAGTGGTATGTAACTTAAGTTTCAAGTTTCAAGTTCGTACGATGTTCCGTTCTTGAGATATTCTGTTCACACACACACACACACACACACACACAGACCAATCGCTAAAAACATGTTTTTTGGGTTCAGGGGGTCTGAAAACGTATAGATCCGGTGAAAACTCGATTTCGAAAAATCGACATGAAAAACAATACTTTCCTTACGCACTCTGATATGTG